>JAXIVJ010000361.1:5000-15000 GCA_036785665.1 Chirona hameri | reverse complement strand
ACTACACCGCTTCCGGGCATACCACACCGCCTCCGGGCATACAACACCGCCTCCGGGCATACTACACCGCCTCCGGGCATACCACACAACCTCCGGGCATACAACACCGCCTCCGGGCATACTGCACCGCCTCCGGGCATACCACACCGCCTCCGGGCATACAACACTGCCTCCGGGCATACTACACCGCCTCCGGGCATACCAGACCGCCTCAGGGCATACAACACCGCCTCCGGGCATACAACACCGCCTCCGGGCATACCACACCGCCTCCGGGCATACCACACCGTCTCACGTCATCATCAGCAACGTCATCAGCAACATCATCAGCAACATCACCAGCAACATCATCAGCAACATCATCAGCAACATCATCAACAACATCATCAGCAACATCATCAGCAACATCATCATCAACATCATCATCAACATCATCATCAACATCATCATCAACATCATCATCAACATCATCAGCAACATGATCAGCAACATCATCAGCAACATCATCAACAACATCATCATCAGCAACATCATCATCAGCAACATCATCATCAGCAACATCATCATCATCATCATCATCATCATCATCATCATCATCATCATCATCATCATCATCATCATCATCATCATCATCATCATCATCATCATCATCATCATCATTATCATCATCATGCCCGGAGGCGGTGTTGTACCGCCTCCGGGCATACCACACCGCCTCCGGGCATACAACACCGCCTCCGGGCATACTACACCGCCTCCGGGCATACCACACCGCCTCCGGGCATACAACACCGCCTCCGGGCATACTACACCGCCTCCGGGCATACCACACCGCCTCCGGGCATACAACACCGCCTCCGGGCATACTGCACCGCCTCCGGGCATACCACACCGCCTCCGGGCATACAACACCGCCTCCGGGCATACAACACCGCAAACGGGCATACCACACCGTCTCACGTCATCATCAGCAACATCATCAGCAACATCATCAGCAACATCATCAGCAACATCACCAGCAACATCATCAGCAACATCATCAGCAACATCATCAGCAACATCATCATCAACATCATCATCAACATCATCATTAACATCATCATCAACATCAACATCATCATCAACATCATCATCAACATCATCATCAACATCATCATCAACATCATCATCAACATCATCATGAACATCATCATCAACATCATCATCAACATCATCAGCAACATCATCAGCAACATCATCAGCAACATCATCAGCAACATCATCAACAACATCATCATCAGCAACATCATCATCAGCAACATCATCATCAGCAACATCATCATCATCATCATCATCATCATCATCATCATCATCATCATCATCATCATCATCATCATCATCATCATCATCATCATCATCATCATCATCATCATCATCATCATCATCATCATCATCATCATCATCATCATCATCATCATCATCATCATCATCATCATCATCATCATCATCATCATCATCATCATCATCATCATCATCATCATCATCATCATCATCATTATCATCATCATGCCCGGAGGCGGTGTTGTACCGCCTCCGGGCATACCACACCGCCTCCGGGCATACAACACCGCCTCCGGGCATACTACACCGCCTCCGGGCATACCACACCGCCTCCGGGCATACCACACCGCCTCCGGGCATACAACACCGCCTCCGGGCATACTGCACCGCCTCCGGGCATACCACACCGCCTCCGGGCATACAACACCGCCTCCGGGCATACTACACCGCCTCCGGGCATACCAGACCGCCTCAGGGCATACAACACCGCCTCCGGGCATAAAACACCGCCTCCGGGCATACCACACCGCCTCCGGGCATACCACACCGTCTCACGTCATCATCAGCAACATCATCAGCAACATCATCAGCAACATCACCAGCAACATCATCAGCAACATCATCAGCAACATCATCAGCAACATCATCAGCAACATCATCATCAACATCATCATCAACATCATCATCAACATCATCATCAACATCATCATCAACATCATCATCAACATCATCAGCAACATCATCAGCAACATCATCAGCAACATCATCAGCAACATCATCAACAACATCATCATCAGCAACATCATCATCAGCAACATCATCATCAGCAACATCATCATCATCATCATCATCATCATCATCATCATCATCATCATCATCATCATCATCATCATCATCATCATCATCATCATCATCATCATCATCATCATCATCATCATCATCATCATCATCATCATCATCATCATCATCATCATCATCATCATCATCATCATCATCATCATCATCATCATCATCATCATCATCATCATCATCATCATCATCATCATCATCATCATCATCATCATCATCATTATCATCATCATGCCCGGAGGCGGTGTTGTACCGCCTCCGGGCATACCACACCGCCTCCGGGCATACAACACCGCCTCCGGGCATACTACACCGCTTCCGGGCATACCACACCGCCTCCGGGCATACAACACCGCCTCCGGGCATACTACACCGCCTCCGCGCATACAACACCCCCTCCGGGCATACAACACCGCCTCCGGGCATACTGCACCGCCTCCGGGCATACCACACCGCCTCCGGGCATACAACACCGCCTCCGGGCATACTACACCGCCTCCGGGCATACCAGACCGCCTCAGGGCATACAACACCGCCTCCGGGCATACAACACCGCCTCCGGGCATACCACACCGCCTCCGGGCATACAACACCGCCTCCGGGCATACAACACCGCCTCCGGGCATACCACACCGCCTCCGGGCATACAACACCGCCTCCGGGCATACAACACCGCCTCCGGGCATACCACACCGTCTCACGTCATCATCAGCAACATCATCAGCAACATCATCAGCAACATCACCAGCAACATCATCAGCAACATCATCAGCAACATCATCAGTAACATCATCAGCAACATCATCAGCAACATCATCATCAACATCATCATCAACATCATCATCAACATCATCATCAACATCATCATCAACATCATCAGCAACATCATCAGCAACATCATCAGCAACATCATCAGCAACATCATCAACAACATCATCATCAGCAACATCATCATCAGCAACATCATCATCAGCAACATCATCATCATCATCATCATCATCATCATCATCATCATCATCATCATCATCATCATCATCATCATCATCATCATCATCATCATCATCATCATCATCATCATCATCATCATCATCATCATCATCATCATCATCATCATCATCATCATCATCATCATCATCATCATCATCATCATCATCATCATCATTATCATCATCATGCCCGGAGGCGGTGTTGTACCGCCTCCGGGCATACCACACCGCCTCCGGGCATACAACACCGCCTCCGGGCATACTACACCGCCTCCGGGCATACCACACCGCCTCCGGGCATACAACACCGCCTCCGGGCATACTACACCGCCTCCGGGCATACCACACCGCCTCCGGGCATACAACACCGCCTCCGGGCATACTGCACCGCCTCCGGGCATACCACACCGCCTCCGGGCATACAACACCGCCTCCGGGCATACTACACCGCCTCCGGGCATACCAGACCGCCTCAGGGCATACAACACCGCCTCCGGGCATACAACACCGCCTCCGGGCATACCACACCGCCTCCGGGCATACAACACCGCCTCCGGGCATACAACACCGCCTCCGGGCATACCACACCGCCTCCGGGCATACAACACCGCCTCCGGGCATACAACACCGCCTCCGGGCATACCACACCGTCTCACGTCATCATCAGCAACATCATCAGCAACATCATCAGCAACATCACCAGCAACATCATCAGCAACATCATCAGCAACATCATCAGCAACATCATCAGCAACATCATCAGCAACATCATCATCAACATCATCATCAACATCATCATCAACATCATCATCAACATCATCATCAACATCATCAGCAACATCATCAGCAACATCATCAGCAACATCATCAGCAACATCATCAACAACATCATCATCAGCAACATCATCATCAGCAACATCATCATCAGCAACATCATCATCATCATCATCATCATCATCATCATCATCATCATCATCATCATCATCATCATCATCATCATCATCATCATCATCATCATCATCATCATCATCATCATCATCATCATCATCATCATCATCATCATCATCATCATCATCATCATCATCATCATCATCATCATCATCATCATCATCATCATCATCATCATCATCATCATCATCATTATCATCATCATGCCCGGAGGCGGTGTTGTACCGCCTCCGGGCATACCACACCGCCTCCGGGCATACAACACCGCCTCCGGGCATACTACACCGCCTCCGGGCATACCACACCGCCTCCGGGCATACAACACCGCCTCCGGGCATACTACACCGCCTCCGGGCATACCACACCGCCTCCGGGCATACAACACCGCCTCCGGGCATACTGCACCGCCTCCGGGCATACCACACCGCCTCCGGGCATACAAAACCGCCTCCGGGCATACTACACCGCCTCCGGGCATACCAGACCGCCTCAGGGCATACAACACCGCCTCCGGGCATACAACACCGCCTCCGGGCATACCACACCGCCTCCGGGCATACAACACCGCCTCCGGGCATACAACACCGCCTCCGGGCATACCACACCGCCTCCGGGCATACAACACCGCCTCCGGGCATACAACACCGCCTCCGGGCATACCACACCGTCTCACGTCATCATCAGCAACATCATCAGCAACATCATCAGCAACATCACCAGCAACATCATCAGCAACATCATCAGCAACATCATCAGCAACATCATCAGCAACATCATCATCAACATCATCATCAACATCATCATCAACATCATCATCAACATCATCATCAACATCATCATCAACATCATCAGCAACATCATCAGCAACATCATCAGCAACATCATCAGCAACATCATCAACAACATCATCATCAGCAACATCATCATCAGCAACATCATCATCAGCAACATCATCATCATCATCATCATCATCATCATCATCATCATCATCATCATCATCATCATCATCATCATCATCATCATCATCATCATCATCATCATCATCATCATCATCATCATCATCATCGTCATCATCATCATCATCATCATCATCATCATCATCATCATCATCATCATCATCATCATCATCATCATCATCATCATCATCATCATCATCATCATCATCATCATCATCATCATCATCATCATCATCATCATCATCATCATTATCATCATCATGCCCGGAGGCGGTGTTGTACCGCCTCCGGGCATACCACACCGCCTCCGGGCATACAACACCGCCTCCGGGCATACTACACCGCCTCCGGGCATACCACACCACCTCCGGGCATACAACACCGCCTCCGGGCATACTACACCGCCTCCGGGCATACTACACCGCCTCCGGGCATACAACACCGCCTCCGGGCATACAACACCGCCTCCGGGCATACCACACCGCCTCCGGGCATACAACACCGCCTCCGGGCATACAACACCGCAAACGGGCATACCACACCGTCTCACGTCATCATCAGCAACATCATCAGCAACATCATCAGCAACATCATCAGCAACATCACCAGCAACATCATCAGCAACATCATCAGCAACATCATCAGCAACATGATCATCAACATCATCATCAACATCATCATTAACATCATCATCAACATCAACATCATCATCAACATCATCATCAACATCATCATCAACATCATCATCAACATCATCATCAACATCATCATCAACATCATCATCAACATCATCATCAACATCATCAGCAACATCATCAGCAACATCATCAGCAACATCATCAGCAACATCATCAACAACATCATCATCAGCAACATCATCATCAGCAACATCATCATCAGCAACATCATCATCATCATCATCATCATCATCATCATCATCATCATCATCATCATCATCATCATCATCATCATCATCATCATCATCATCATCATCATCATCATCATCATCATCATCATCATCATCATCATCATCATCATCATCATTATCATCATCATGCCCGGAGGCGGTGTTGTACCGCCTCCGGGCATACCACACCGCCTCCGGGCATACAACACCGCCTCCGGGCATACTACACCGCCTCCGGGCATACCACACCGCCTCCGGGCATACAACACCGCCTCCGGGCATACTACACCGCCTCCGGGCATACCACACCGCCTCCGGGCATACAACACCGCCTCCGGGCATACTGCACCGCCTCCGGGCATACCACACCGCCTCCGGGCATACAACACCGCCTCCGGGCATACTACACCGCCTCCGGGCATACCAGACCGCCTCAGGGCATACAACACCGCCTCCGGGCATACAACACCGCCTCCGGGCATACCACACCGCCTCCGGGCATACAACACCGCCTCCGGGCATACAACACCGCCTCCGGGCATACCACACCGCCTCCGGGCATACAACACCGCCTCCGGGCATACAACACCGCCTCCGGGCATACCACACCGTCTCACGTCATCATCAGCAACATAATCAGCAACATCATCAGCAACATCACCAGCAACATCATCAGCAACATCATCAGCAACATCATCAGTAACATCATCAGCAACATCATCAGCAACATCATCATCAACATCATCATCAACATCATCATCAACATCATCATCAACATCATCATCAACATCATCATCAACATCATCAGCAACATCATCAGCAACATCATCAGCAACATCATCAACAACATCATCATCAGCAACATCATCATCAGCAACATCATCATCAGCACACATCATCATCATCATCATCATCATCATCATCATCATCATCATCATCATCATCATCATCATCATCATCATCATCATCATCATCATCATCATCATCATCATCATCATCATCATCATCATCATCATCATCATCATCATCATCATCATCATCATCATCATCATCATCATCATCATCATCATCATCATCATCATCATCATCATCATCATCATCATCATCATCATCATCATTATCATCATCATGCCCGGAGGCGGTGTTGTACCGCCTCCGGGCATACCACACCGCCTCCGGGCATACAACACCGCCTCCGGGCATACTACACCGCCTCCGGGCATACCACACCCGCCTCCGGGCATACAACACCGCCTCCGGGCATACTACACCGCCTCCGGGCATACCACACCGCCTCCGGGCATACAACACCGCCTCCGGGCATACTGCACCGCCTCCGGGCATACCACACCGCCTCCGGGCATACTACACCGCCTCCGGGCATACCAGACCGCCTCAGGGCATACAACACCGCCTCCGGGCATACAACACCGCCTCCGGGCATACCACACCGCCTCCGGGCATACAACACCGCCTCCGGGCATACAACACCGCCTCCGGGCATACCACACCGCCTCCGGGCATACAACACCGCCTCCGGGCATACAACACCGCCTCCGGGCATACCACACCGTCTCACGTCATCATCAGCAACATCATCAGCAACATCATCAGCAACATCACCAGCAACATCATCAGCAACATCATCAGCAACATCATCAGCAACATCATCAGCAACATCATCAGCAACATCATCAGCAACATCATCATCAACATCATCATCAACATCATCATCAACATCATCATCAACATCATCAGCAACATCATCAGCAACATCATCAGCAACATCATCAGCAACATCATCAACAACATCATCATCAGCAACATCATCATCAGCAACATCATCATCAGCAACATCATCATCATCATCATCATCATCATCATCATCATCATCATCATCATCATCATCATCATCATCATCATCATCATCATCATCATCATCATCATCATCATCATCATCATCATCATCATCATCATCATCATCATCATTATCATCATCATCATCATCATCATCATCATCATCATCATCATCATCATCATCATCATCATCATCATCATCATCATCATCATCATCATCATCATCATCATCATCATCATCATCATCATCATTATCATCATCATGCCTGGAGGCGGTGTTGTACCGCCTCCGGGCATACCACACCGCCTCCGGGCATACAACACCGCCTCCGGGCATACTACACCGCTTCCGGGCATACCACACCGCCTCCGGGCATACAACACCGCCTCCGGGCATACTACACCGCCTCCGGGCATACCACACAACCTCCGGGCATACAACACCGCCTCCGGGCATACTGCACCGCCTCCGGGCATACCACACCGCCTCCGGGCATACAACACTGCCTCCGGGCATACTACACCGCCTCCGGGCATACCAGACCGCCTCAGGGCATACAACACCGCCTCCGGGCATACAACACCGCCTCCGGGCATACCACACCGCCTCCGGGCATACCACACCGTCTCACGTCATCATCAGCAACGTCATCAGCAACATCATCAGCAACATCACCAGCAACATCATCAGCAACATCATCAGCAACATCATCAACAACATCATCAGCAACATCATCAGCAACATCATCATCAACATCATCATCAACATCATCATCAACATCATCATCAACATCATCATCAACATCATCAGCAACATGATCAGCAACATCATCAGCAACATCATCAACAACATCATCATCAGCAACATCATCATCAGCAACATCATCATCAGCAACATCATCATCATCATCATCATCATCATCATCATCATCATCATCATCATCATCATCATCATCATCATCATCATCATCATCATCATCATCATCATCATCATTATCATCATCATGCCCGGAGGCGGTGTTGTACCGCCTCCGGGCATACCACACCGCCTCCGGGCATACAACACCGCCTCCGGGCATACTACACCGCCTCCGGGCATACCACACCGCCTCCGGGCATACAACACCGCCTCCGGGCATACTACACCGCCTCCGGGCATACCACACCGCCTCCGGGCATACAACACCGCCTCCGGGCATACTGCACCGCCTCCGGGCATACCACACCGCCTCCGGGCATACAACACCGCCTCCGGGCATACAACACCGCAAACGGGCATACCACACCGTCTCACGTCATCATCAGCAACATCATCAGCAACATCATCAGCAACATCATCAGCAACATCACCAGCAACATCATCAGCAACATCATCAGCAACATCATCAGCAACATCATCATCAACATCATCATCAACATCATCATTAACATCATCATCAACATCAACATCATCATCAACATCATCATCAACATCATCATCAACATCATCATCAACATCATCATCAACATCATCATGAACATCATCATCAACATCATCATCAACATCATCAGCAACATCATCAGCAACATCATCAGCAACATCATCAGCAACATCATCAACAACATCATCATCAGCAACATCATCATCAGCAACATCATCATCAGCAACATCATCATCATCATCATCATCATCATCATCATCATCATCATCATCATCATCATCATCATCATCATCATCATCATCATCATCATCATCATCATCATCATCATCATCATCATCATCATCATCATCATCATCATCATCATCATCATCATCATCATCATCATCATCATCATCATCATCATCATCATCATCATCATCATCATCATCATCATCATCATCATCATCATCATCATCATCATTATCATCATCATGCCCGGAGGCGGTGTTGTACCGCCTCCGGCATACCACACCGCCTCCGGGCATACAACACCGCCTCCGGGCATACTACACCGCCTCCGGGCATACCACACCGCCTCCGGGCATACAACACCGCCTCCGGGCATACTACACCGCCTCCGGGCATACCACACCGCCTCCGGGCATACAACACCGCCTCCGGGCATACTGCACCGCCTCCGGGCATACCACACCGCCTCCGGGCATACAACACCGCCTCCGGGCATACTACACCGACTCCGGGCATACCAGACCGCCT
>JAXIVJ010000360.1:162500-261633 GCA_036785665.1 Chirona hameri | reverse complement strand
GTGCAAGTACCGATCGTTAAAGTACTTGCAAGTACCGATCGTTAAAAGTGTGGAACACTTATCAACTATAACTTGAAATATCTTTCGGTAGGAAAGTTTTCATGCAAAATGTGATGAATTTACAATATATTTTGGTCTCGTCTGGCGATTTCAAGTGCTAACTCCATTTTTGTGGGAAAAGTTCATTATTTCCCTTTAACGAAGAAAAGATAAGATACGATCGGCTGTTTACGGTCAGGTAGGGTATCGAAATTTCGCTTGACAAAAAACCTGGAAAGATACAAATTTGAACGTGTGTGCACCCCTTGCCAGGTGCCGCCCCTTGTCAAGTGACGCTCCCATGCTAGGTGCCGCCCCCCGATCAAAAAGTCGCACAATTTTTTTTCGCGTGTCGACGCCCCTGCATGTCAGGTCACGGCAAGGTCAAAGGTCAAAATAGAGGTTGTTCAGTGTATGGGACATAGCTACTTACTACTTTACATACAAAGCCTTCGATTGGGACCATGATCACCCAAAGTGCTCTCAAAGGTATAATACACATCCCGCATGCGCTGAAGTAAAATTGTTGGCAAAAGCCAAGGTTCAGTGTCACAAAAGTCAAGGTTCAGTGTCAATGTCACAAAAGGTCACCACGTGCAAAATATCTACGAAAGTCATCTGTCATGCAATATATGTTTTATGGGTTGTTTTACATGTATAATTCGATGGTGATAGTCGCTTTACCACCTGGCTTCATTTAAGTGAAGTAGGTAAGTGTCAAACTCAGGTCAAGGTCAGGTCACATAGGGTCAAAATTTGAAATTGATCAATATGAATAAAAAAAACATGTTTCTGGACCAGTTATAAATCAGAAATGCAGCGGTGACGTACATTTCTTCGCAGCTGGACATAAATAACCAAACGCCAATTTAAAAAATACGTCATGAGTTACCCATACTTTAGGAGCCATAAGTCAGTCAAAAATGGTGATAGCGTTTAAAAATCATCTTAGGATTTGCCCATCTGTGGTTCTATATATATTTCGCGTTTTTTTATATTTTTTACAAATTTTAATTGATTGGTTTAAAAACTCTGAGATAGCCATTTTGTAGCCCTTGCCATTGTTTATCTTTCGAGGTTTTGTATTGCATTTCCTCAAAATATGGCATTTATAGGTACGGTCTGCTAAATTTTAGCTGACTTTTTCGTCAAACTGGTGTGTAGTGACGTCACTAAATTAGATATATCCATACTATTTTTTGGCGAAATTGTTTCATTTTTTAACAGAATACGTAAAATTAATGTGAAAAGGGTAGTTAACGTTTCACGTTGATAGCGCTATTGTTTTTTTTAAACAATTGCGAAAGTTCGTCGGGAAGGGGGAAGGCGTTAAACGACCCCTAGTCAATAGCGGGTTAATAACAATGTATAATTTGGCTGCTCATCAATCATCTGAACATAATTGTTTGAATGCACAACTATATATTTATGAGTATATATTTATGCCCGTTGGAACGATATCAATGGACTATGGAAAAACCAGAGTGCGTGTGACTCTTCGTTGACAAGAGCAGTTCAATGAAAATAAGTAATCTGCCCCCCCCCCCCCCCTCAGTCAAATTTTATTTGACGAGTTCCTGCTCTGACTCCTCCCCTTTTTCCTATGCCCTCCAGTGATGCGTGACACTGAAGGGCATAGGAAAAGGGGGAGGGGTCAGGGGGACCGCCCTGACAGTTCACTACATGGTATGAAAGAGATGAATGATTGAGTGAATGTATGGGAAGGGGAATTCGAATGCAACGTTATGCGGCTGAGTTTATAACCAGTGGGAGACGGTCCTCAGCGTAGCGTTGCACGGGGTATGCAGAACTGGCATTGAACCGCTCTCGGAACTCACTGTGAAATTTTGGGAGTCGAAACCCGTTGGTGGATCATCCAAGGAGGGGCCAAAAGGCAACCGGTGCCGGCTCACAAACAGGGAACCCCGACCTTATTCCTCCGGAACTATTACCTATTAACCCGTGAAAATGTACCACCCCACACTAACAGTGCAGTGGCCTCTGTGTTCACCGATGACTGACCTGCCTCCAAAAACAAACTTGTCTGAGCGGGTCAAGTTCGAATCAGCATGGCAACCATGGAAATCAACCCACACGCCACCGTTGCTCTAAGAATTGGTCATATCACGAAAATGCAGGTGTGAAACAATCTAACGATACCATAGTTCAAGCCCTGAGCTCAACAAAACACCGTGAGCAAAATTTTGAAAATGTTGCACATATTTGGCAAATGTTGCAAGCGGCTCAAATTCTTGCAAATTAAGCCGAAGTGTCCAGAAACTGATATCATTCGATTGAGCGGCCCGAAATTAACCGAAACAAGAGTTTTAAAATGTTTGAGAAATACAATTGTTGCAATGTTGCAAATTCCAACAGAAACCCGTTACAGTAACATTGGCTCTTAACGTATGCCACATTGGTGTAGTTTGAAATAGACGTGTTTTATCATCGGACATGATTTTCAGACAGCATCGGGGGTTTCGACAAGCCCCATGTTCGACCGTGCCACACGCTACGTTACCACCCAGGCAACAATGATTTCAGCTATCGAGAAAACTTCACAAAGCCTTATTCGTTGGCTGGTTTCGGTACATTCCAAGTCAAGTGTGCAGACATTTCGCTTGCCATGACGCAGATCTTTTGCAAGCGTAAGTGTGATAGTTGAATAAAGCGAATGATTAACAAAGTTAAAACAAAATCAATCGTATTCACCGTGCTACCGATTTATCACCAGCATGAGGACTGTTATAATCGAATATATAAACATATTATATGGACAAATAATTATGCCGATCACTGCAGATTATACAAATGGAAATAGTGAACATTTCGCTCATTATTCTGAGCTGTAAAGGATACAAAGTTGCACAGATATCTGCTTCTTAGAGTTCATATAAAGACACGCATCAGGTTCAGGCACTCAGTTCCACCCCCCCCCCCGCATACATGCACTCATATGCACCTTCGGGGTGCCGGTACTGATAGTGGGTCGCCCGAGACACCACCAGCATCGAGACACCGACCTTGGCTGGGCCGCTGCCAGTCCGCCGTATAAAAGCGGCCCGCTCTGACCTGCAGGCCACCAGTTAACGGAGACAGTCCCAGACCGACCCACACGCACACACTCACCTCCAGTTGAGACGACCATGAAGGTGAGAGTGGCGGTGGCAGAGAGTGAGAGTGGGGTGATCGGGAGATGCAGCACCATACGCTGTGCCCTTGTGCAGCATGTGTGAGCGCACAGCGCCAGCCAGCAGGGTGGCCGATAATGTCAGCAGCGGGCGTAAATACTTCTAGATCATGGTGATGATTCTTTTGTCGTCAGGAACTTAGCACCCACCTCTGACCAGCTCTACCCGTCTTGGTGCCCCCAGCTGTTCGTGCTCCTAGCTGTGCTGGCGGTGGCCGCCGCTGCGCCCCAGGGCTATGGCTCGAAGCCATCCAACGGCTACGGAGCTCCGGAAGAAGCAGCCTCCGAACAGCAGCCCAGCGTGGCCTCTTTGTACGACGCGCCTCAGGGCGAAGCCTCCGGCCCGGAAGGCAACATCGCTGAAGAGCAGGCCTCGTACAACTTCGAGTATGCTGTGAACGACGAGGAAAGCGGCACCGACTTTGGCCAGCAGGAGACCCGCGAGGGCGACAGCACGTCTGGCTCCTACTATGTGCTGATGCCGGACGGTCGTATGCAGATCGTCAACTACTCGGTCGGTGCCGACACAGGATATGTCGTCGATATTCAGGTAAAAGTGTAATGTCTTGGATCGTCAACAATGTTTTTTCCGTCCCCATAATTCCCGCCAACAGTTTCGTGTCACAGGGTAAAAGGTAAACGTAATAAGGGAACGCAGTAAAATCTAAGAATATTTGTTTGCCAGACAAATGTAAATCGATTGAATGGAAGGCGTTATTTTTATCTAGGAATGCATGGTTTGAAACTTATTTTAAGCTAAAAACTAATAATTACCCGACGTTTCGCGTTTATTGCTTAGTCAATGGTATATTGCTTCTTAGTTTATTGCCCAGTCAAAACATGAACTTCTGGATAAAAATAAGCCCTTCCATTCACTCGTTTTACAGTAAAAGCCGTAGAAAAGAAACAAAATGTAATAATGTCAGCATAACCACGCATATCACAATGTTTATACCCAAGCAGATAACATTTTTGTCTCGATTTCAGTACGAGGGAGAGGCCAATATTGGTGGGGCAGCCTCCGGACAAGAGGAGAGCGTGGTGGAGCCGCAGAAATCCTACGGATTCTAATGAGAAAACGTCACCATCGGCACAGAGGATAGATGACGCCAGTGTTGCTTAGGGTGTCCCAAAACAACACTTTTTCGCCGGTGCAAGCTTGCCAATTGACACGGCGTTCTTCTTTAGCCCAATAACAAGTGTGACAAATTTCATTTCCATCCTTTGAGTTTTGGTCCCCCAGGAGATTATAGTAAGTCCCCCCTACCCTAGCCAAAAAGTCAGAAATAAAAGTAGTTGTACATACCTCCGCTTGTGCACTCATTTGAAAACTCTTGTCGAGTAGAGTAAACTTTAATTCCGTCAAAATGATCTAAAGGATCTAAATGAAATTTGCCATACTTGTTACTGGCCCAGAGAAGAACGACGTGTCAATTGGCAAGCTTGCACCGACGCAAAAGTGTTTTTTTGTGACACCCTAGTGTTGCTCTTGTCTTCGAGTGATTTAAACCTATCCGACACCGCGCAGATAGTCTTTCAATTGTGTTGAGCTCAGATCAGTGCTGGTTATATTCCGCCGATCGCAAATCCCTTCTGCCAAGATTGTAATTATGGACACTCGGCAGTCACCTTTCCTGATGAATACGGAATGCCTCCCATTTGACTATGAAACCCAGATGATGCCAGCGATGTGTTTGAATAACCAGATGTGTCATGTTTTCTGTTTGGACCAGGACGTTGATGGAGACTATATTTATATGGACCTGTAAATAGTCATATTTATTCTCCTCGTGTCGTGTGTGTTATGTCTGCGTGCGTGCTATAAACTGAGAAAATACATGCAATCATATTTTACATGTTGTTTCTGCAATGAAGAAAACTCAACAGTTGCTAATGTCGTTTCCGGGCAAAAGGTGAAAACAAAAGTAGGGATATGGATGCAGGTGATAATAACAGAGGGCAATATTTTAACGATGATTTTCAATAGCAGGCAATATGTCATGATGTAATGATGCAGATGTGGTTGTTTCGAGCAATAACGCTCTGACATAAAACAAACTTGCTATCGATCAGTCATGAACACTGTGAATACACTTAAAAATTATTCATATTTCCTATCGCGAAACCGTTCTCCTCCAAGGCGACAGTGAAGCTCATATCGGAAAAAGAGATGTCTCTAGCGCTCACGCTAAGGCTTGCAAAAAAAATGAGGGTTGTGTTATGAGATATTTGCCAAATGTTTTTATTGAGGATAGGGAAGCTCTTAGTGAAAAAGTACATCTAATATATGATTAAACCAAAACACTAGAATAATAGACATAGGCGTCGGAAGTGGTGTTGCAGGGTGGCAGCTCCCACACCAACTTTGGAACTGGTGTGGCGGTGCCACACCAACTTTCCAGTCGCCCATATATACTCGGTCTCCGAAATCCAAGCAAATATATGTACGAACGCGATTTGTAGATGGCATGGTAACCTTGGATTCTAACGGGAATCCATGTATTTACGTTGTTTCCCAGGTAATCTGAGTCAGGTATTTCCCAGTTTCAACGATCATTACTACTACAAAATCACATGAATCCTTGTTATAGGTACACGAGCTTGTGCGCTGCCGCGAAAGAAGCGTCGTGACATTTTCAGTTCATGTTTTACCTTACTGATGGTATCATGGTCTGATAGTTAACCCTGATGGTTTGGTCGTTTTTCCTTAAGTTCTCATCGTCTGATATGGCTTACTCTTATGGTCTGACAGCGTGCATTATGGTCCGATGGATACCTAATCATGATCACTGGTGGCGGAACGGGGGGGGGGGGGAGGGGATGGATGCAATTCCCTCCTCGGTTTTCTTGAATAACTCGCGTCGTTTCCAACTGATTTCGATGGAATTTTCAGTACCTACTTGTAAAACATTTCGCACATACTCTAAAAAAATATAAGCTATATGAACCGTGACTTATGACCTGTTTCTCAAGGTCATGTCAGGCGCGCGTCCCGCATATCGATGCTGGTAACTTGTGCAGTTTCCGAGTGTTTCTTGTTCATGAACATATGCACGGGTGTTTCCAGGTGAGAGTTGTAGTTTCCACTCATATTGTGACCTCGATTGACCTTTTCATAGGTCAACTGAGGTCATTGACCTCCGATGACCTTAGATGATTTGTTTGGAATCCTGGCGGTTTCTAGGACATTTTGTGCGCTGATTTCAAATTTTGGATCCATTTTACATTATTATATGTTCCACTGGGGTCATGCGCTTCCACAGGTCAACCGAGGTCACTGACCTCAGATGACCTGACATGACCTTTTTGGAATTTGTCAGTTTTTAGGACATTTTGTGACGCTGACTACGGATTTGGCACCCATTAAGCATTATGATATGCTCATTCACGATTCTAGCTCAATAAAATTACATTTATATGCATTCACAATTTTGATGACTTTCGGGTCATTGACATGACCTAAGAAGTCACCTAATGACCAAAGACCTTAAAATAATCAGGTATCATCGGCTTCCTCTCGTCACAAGCAACACTCTCGTCGTTGTCTCGAAGCTCTGGCTCAATTAGGGGCGAAACGCTAAAGGGGGGGGGGGCGTACCAAGCCCCACGCCTACCCGAACACGTAGTGATTTTGCCCTACCCCGGCGAGGGTTAGCCCTATTAGTGGCAGGCTCCTGGCTACCCCTATTAGTGGCAGGGGGCGGATTTCGCCCCCCCCCCCCCAAAGATCTCAAGATCTATCCGTCCGATTTTCAAAAATCAAACGGCGTTTCATTCCCCTGAATACGATCTACATTTCTACAAAATAAAAATCAGAAATTGGTGATAGTGGGGCAACAGGAGGCAAAAACTACAAATATTGGAGGTATTTGTGATCCAACACAGCTGCCATGTTTATTAACCGATTGTAACGCAACTACTGGGGATTGATAGATATTGAATTGGGGATTGACACATGATGGTGACTTTTGAAAATGAAAAAATCATAGATGCTTTCAGGTCACTAAATTTGGGGGTAAAATAAATGCCCTATAAAAGCGTCTTCTTTCTTCTTCTTTTTCGATAAATGAAATGGTGCGCTATTGTGACATCGGACCCAACAGTTATAAAACATATTTGCATCCATAGGCGGTGCCAGGTTAGCGAAAAAGGGAGGACAAATATATATACAAATTACTTCCTGTAAACCTCCCCTTTTCAAGTCCCTGAAACTGCCTCTGCCGTACAATATTTATTATAGTTCACTAAAATCAACTAATTTGTACTTGTTTCAATCACCGTAAACCTATGTAACTACTTTATACTGCAGGCAGTTGGGAAGAAGCCGTGAAGTTCGCATCTCCGTATTATCGCCAAATGTCACCAAATACTAACTCCAAAAACCGGGCCCTGGAACCGCCTCTGTCAAGGTTAGGAACTCAAAATTTTGATTCCGTATCTGGAATTAAAGTCTAGGATAAGTCCCAAAATTGCATGGGTATGCTCTTAGCCGTTCGGGAGATATCTACGAAAAACATGAGGGGAGCGGAATTCGCCCTCTCCGCCACTAATAGGGTTAATTAATTCATGTTCCTATTTTCCAAATTTGCATAAGGAATTGCGCATTGTGTCATGCCGTGAAGTTGCGCAAAATGTTCAGGTTTTTAACTGTGGATAGCTGTATTTTGACTGCTGCAAAGACAATTTTTACGACTGTACGTCCGACCGTTTGTGGGGGGGGGGCAAAACATAGTATCAGGACCTTTTGGGGGGAGGCATGGCCCCTTTGGACCCCTTGGATCCACTCCTGATCTTGACCTTTGCTTACAATTTCACTTTTTCTTATGTGCGAGATGCATTATACCTATGAGAGCACTTTGTGCGATAATAGTCGCAATTTAAGGCTTTGAATCGAAAGTATGGCCCAAAAACACAAATACCTCAATTTTGACATTTGACCTGACTGTGACCTGACGTGACCTTATTTGCAAACTTTCGCGTATGCTTTTGCATGCGTCTCATTGAGAGCTTTCTATTGCCGTCTAGCGCGTCTCGCCGCGGTGATTGGTTCGGAAGATAACCAGGGGGTAGAATCTGCCACCCCCCCCCCCCCCCAGCGGAGCGCGTTCGGCTGGAGACCCCAGCGGGGCGCGGGTTAAAGGGAAATAATGACCTTTTCCCACAAAAATGGAGTTAGCACTTGAAATCGCCAGGCGAGACCAAAATATATTGTAAATTCATCACATTTTGCATGAAAACTTTCCTACCGAAAGATATTTCAAGTTAAAGTTGATAAGCGTTCCACACTTTTAACGACCGGTACTTGCAAGTACTTTTGGTCCTCATCAAACTGCGGGCTTTTCCCGTATTGTTTTTTTACGCAATGGAGTGGAAAATATATTGTGCGTTCTGCTTGTTGTGATTATATGCCCGGCGATCTTCTAAAACTAACAGCGATTGGAAAAAGTGGCAATAAAATCGGAAGCTCATCGATTCACATCAACGGCGGCAGAGTTAGTGGTTGCGACCCTCAATTTTTGAAAATCAATTCATTTGTTTTCAGCATTAGGAGTATTGTATAATTTGTATGTGGCTGTATATAACACTATGCTTTATATTATCATGAAAATACTAATTTTTCCCCAAAAAAACTAACAAACAATAACACAAAACTAGCAATTAAATCGGAAGCTCATCGATGCACATCGACGGCGACCTATTTAGCGTCGGCGATTTGTTTACAAAGTCATTGTCATGCTTCTCGGCGCACTTAACCATTGTGGCGAGTTGTTCCTGATTAGTATACCCAAGTCCCGTAGCAGGCTTTGTAATGACGTCACTGGTGCCATTCTTGTGTAGCATTGCAAAATATATCTGATTTTGAGTTGAAAGCTAATTAAAGACTTATTCAAATTATTGTTAAGTTTGAATTTTCTTGCTAATCATTATTAAAGGTATTTTATCACTGTATTTCATAGTAGTTGACACTTCAGAATTTTGTGACGTAATAATATTGTATCCAATATGCATTTCCCTCACCTTTTGCTATTGTGGCGCAGTGCCGAGTGCTTTGCGAATACTAGCTTGCCTGGGGTTCAATTCATTCCGCCCTTATTTTATTTGAGTTGGTATAGTTTGCATGTTGTTGTTATTCATGACTTATACTGATAGTCAGTCATGCATCACGGATGCTTCACGGATCAGAGCGCTGCTCGAACGCACGCTAGTAGCGCTTTCGTTCTCGATGGCAACCAGGCATTTTCAAAATGCCAATGCAAAGCCAGAACGTATTCCCTTTCTGGCTTTTGATTGGCTGACGCCTGGTTGCCATGGAGAACGAAAGCGCTACTAGCGTGTGTCCGAGCAGCGCTCAGTTTGATCGGAAATGTCACAGAGCCTCCAAAAATGCCGCACTCGATGTAAACAATGGTAGGGAAGGACGAATTTGTCAATGACCTTCATGAAGTACACAAGGTACTTGTTTTGTATTTTTCCCAAACTTACAACTTCGAATTTGGGAATAATTTTATTTAATTCTTAAATGTAAATAAAATAATTTTAAAACCATAACGGTAGCCTAAGAAATTGTTGCTAACAAAATCAAAAGGTCATTATTTCCCTTTAAGCATTTTTCCCCAGCTCTTCCCCCCCTCCACAACTTTTCTGCAGAAACTCAACACCCCTGTTATAGGCCATACGACCAGATGCACACATATACATATATAGTTATTGTAACTGATCCATGGCAGATGGCTCATCACAATAATAACTCAAACGATGTTTTATATTATAGGTATTAGCAAAGCTTTCCAACGACAAGTATCATGAATCACTGTGAGGTGCTGAAAACGAAAGAAAACATACAGTAGCGGACACCGGCGCAGGTCGAATAGGCACATTTTTTTAATAAAATCATGCGCATTTTTTCTATGACACAATCACTGCTAGTTTTGCCGAATTGATTCCATCTTCGAAAGTCGCACAGCTTAAAGATATTCACTTACCCAGTTTTCAGCATATATTTTGGAGCTTAGATGAACTGGACACAAGCATGGATTAGTGTTGGACATTATTCCAAAAGCTTAAACCAAGTACATGACTAATTAATTAATGTTATGTCATATTCATTTGAACCTTCCTGCGAGGAACACCAATAAAGTGATGAATAGTTAATAGTTATGTAGGCATTGTTAAACTATGATGTATATTTCATGTTGGTATATATGTAATTTTCAAGCTAAATTTGGAAATGTAGCACACTGGTCCATTCTGGCTGTCATCTGTCAATAAAATTACCCCCCCCCCCCCCTTGACTTGGGTCTCAGCCGAACGCCATCGACTGGGGGGGGGATCTTCCGAACCAATGTAAGCAGCGAGACGCGCAAAGGAGCATTCGAAAGTTATCAATGAAACATCTACAATGTATGTTTTCTTTCGTTTTCAGCACCTCACAGTGATTCATGTCAGAATAGGACAGTAGATCATAATTCCCTCAGAATTAGTAGAGTCAGCTCAAAGTATAAGATCACATGTGTGTTGCTGAATGCCCAAAGTATTAGGTCTAAATTTGATGAGTTTGAGTGTAGCAGAATCTGGAGGAGGAAGAGGGTAGGGGATCAGGAGGGATGGACAAAAGTTCAGGGTAGAGTCAGGCAGTACAGCCCCAGGGAACATCTGCAGGTTACAATATCAAATAGGTTCAGTGCGTTAGAGTCAGCAGCTGAAAGTGACGGGGAAGAGGTTCAGCATTTAGTGGTTGGGGACTCAAGGGTAAGGCCCTTAAGGCGAACATTCTGTGGGAAGAGGGACAGATGTATAGTCAAACCAGGGGCGAGACTAGCTGATATGGGCCCTGTCATTGAGGCAGAACTTGGTAGGAGTAGCCCGGAGACAGTTATAATACAGGTGGGGGTGAACGACATAGGAACTAGGCAGAGTGTGAGAATAGTAGCGGAGTACCGGAGCCTGCTGCAGAGGTTGAAGGAGTCCAGGAAACCAGTCATTGTGACTGGCATCCTCCCTCGCTGTGGAGCCAGTGAGGAGTGGTACTCGAGAGCTCTGTCTGTGAACAGCTCAGTTCAGAACTTATGTTCAGCTATGGGGCTTAGTTATGTAGACTTATGGGATCAGTTATATGAGTGGCGTAGGTACTATATGAAGGATGGACTTCACTTATCGGATGAGGGGGCAAGGGCTTTAGGAGATGCCTACAGAAGTGTCATTCAGGGAAACTAGGTAGGAGGGGGGGGGGGGGGGAGGGACGCTAGAACCAGGGCATCAGGAAGTAAGCATTGGTAGAAGTTCATGTCAGAATAGGACAGTAGATCATAATTCCCTCAGAATTAGTAGTGTCAGCTCAAAGTATAAGATCACATGTGTGTTGCTGAATGCCCAAAGTATTAGGTCTAAATTTGATGAGTTTGAGTGTTATGTTGCCCTTGAAAAGCCTGATATCATGTGTGTAACCGAGACATGGGTTAGTGAGGGGTATAATAGGGATAGGCTACAGGATTTCGAGTTACAAGGGTATAACATGTTCTCATACTGCAGAGAATCACGGCAGGGGGGCGGAGTGTTTGTATATGTAAATAGCTTGTACTGCACTACTAGAGTTGATGATTCTAGTAAAGTAAAAGAAGTAGAATCAATCTGGCTTGACATTAAAATTGGTACAGGAAACAGAGGAAGGTTGAGGATAGGTGCATTTTACAGACCAGGGAATCTTCCAAGGAACTCCCAAGCTGAAACAGACCAAGATATTTGTGAGGAAATACGTAGGAACTTTCGGGCTCAGTGTCTTATTATGGGAGATTTTAACTTAAGAGGATACGAAAGTATAGCAGAGGAAACAAATGAGTGTAGGTTGCATAGGCAAATCTTTGAAGAGGAGCTTTTCATGCATCAGTTTGTAACAGAGCCAACCAGACATTGCTCCATTCTAGACCTTGTATTATCAGACAACAGTGATCTAGTTAGTGACATAAGTATTTGCGAAGGTCTAGGAACCAGTGATCACAATATGGTTAAATTCAATATCTCATCAGAAATGAGGCCCAAAGATAACCTTATTATGGTTCCAAACTTCAGCCGGGCTGATTTTGATGGCATTAGAAATGACCTCACACAGATAAAATGGAACGTTGAGTTGGCAGGTTTAGATGCATGTGAGGCCTGGAATGTTTTCAAAGCTAGATTAAGCCAAATTCAGAATCAGCATATACCCCTCAGGCACAAACGTAACACAACCAAGGGCAAACCAGTTTGGCTTACCCCAGAAGTAAGGAGTGCTATACAAGCTAAAAGAAGTGCATTTTGCATTTGAAGGGATCTTCACTAGATATAAATCAGAAGGCCTACCAGAATGCAAGAAATTCAGTTAAGAAAAAGGTCAGAGCAGCTAAAAGGGCAAAGGAACTTGATTTAGCTAGACATTGTAATGCAGATGGTAAGAAGTTCTTCAGTTTGTATAAGTTCAGTACAGTTTCCAAAAATATAGGTCCATTTAAGGTAGATGATGTGTTAGTTAGCAAGGACAGTGAAATGGTTGAAGTGCTTAATGATCAGTTTCAATCTGTCTTTACTATCGAGGACCAGAGTAGTATTGCAGCACTTCAGCCTGAGCCAGAGACAGAGGAGACTATAGGAGAGCTAGGTGGCATAAGTAGTGAACTTGTTCTAGAATATCTAAAGAAAGTAAGGCCTAACAAGGCAGAAGGACCTGATGAAATTCATGCTAGACATCTAAGAGAATCTGAAAGGGAGTTGTCGGTTCCATTAGCCATAATATTTAATAAATCACTCGCAGATAGTAAAATTCCACTTGATTGGAAAAGGGCAAATGTTGTTCCTATTCATAAAAAGGGAGATAGAAGTAAAGAGGAAAACTATAGACCGGTTAGTCTGCCCTCATTAGTCTGCAAGGTGCTTGAATCAATCATCAAAGATAAGATTGTTGAATTCTTGGAGCAAAATGAACTCATCAAGGATACACAGCATGGCTTTAGGAAGGGCCGTTCTTGTTTAACTAATCTTCTGGAGTTTTTGGATGTTGCAACAGATAGCTTTGATCAGGGTAAACAGCTAGATGTAGCTTTTCTTGATTTCAGTAAAGCATTTGACAAAGTCCCCCATACAAGACTGGGGTTGCAACTTAAAATTCATGGGATCAGGGGCAAGATTCTGGATTGGATAGAAACGTGGCTTTCAGGACGCCAGCAAAGGGTTATATTGAATGGGTGCCAATCACAATGGAAGGAGGTTCTCAGTGGGGTTCCACAGGGCTCAGTCCTGGGCCCATTGCTTTTTATAATATTTGTGAATGCAATTGAGTACAGTATAGACAGCAAAGTCTTGAAATTTGCAGACAATCTAAAAGTTGTCAGGATTATTAGAGGAAAACATGATCAGGATGTTTTTCAAACAGATCTTGAGATCAAACAGATCAAACAGATTGACTCGAAGCTAGTTGAGTGGTCTGAAGCACGGCAGATGAAATTCAATTTGAGTAAATGTAAGATTATGCACGCTGGACGGGTTAGCAGTAAACATAGGTATGAAATGGGTGGGCAGAAAATAGAGCAGATTGAAAAGGAAAGAGATTTAGGTGTTGTGGTAAACAATAGACTATCAGCGTCAGACCAGGTTGTAGAAGCTAGGAAAAAGGCACTTGGAATGCTAGGGGCCATTAACAGAAATGTTTCCTACAAGAGTGATAAGGTAATAACAAAACTGTATTGTGCATACGTTAGACCACATTTGGAGTATTGTGTACAAGCCTGGTCTCCAACATATGAGAAAGATTGCTGGTTGTTAGAAAGAGTTCAAAAAAGGCAACAAAAATGGTTAATTGTCTTGGTAGTTTATCTTATAAAGATAGATTAAAGCAATTGGGTATGTTTTCACTTAGATATAGAAGGCTAAGAGGAGATCTAATTGAAGTCTTCAAATTTGTAAATGGTCAGCATTCTGGATATTTAAAGGGAATGTTTGAGTTCAATAGGGAAAATCGAGGTGGAGGTCATCAGCATAAACTCATTATGAAACAAAGTAGGACTAGGCTACGACAGTCATTTTTCAGTAGAAGGGTTGTAGGACATTGGAATGTGCTACCAGGGGATGTCGCTGATGCAGTGACACTTGCTTCCTTCAAAATTAGATTAGATAAATACTTTACAGAGAAGGGATTAGTTCATAAATACTCGTGGGATTAGCCTTCTTTTATGCAGGTAGAGTAAGGTGATTTGAAGGGGCGAGACTGGTGGAGGGGGAGGGGGGGGGTGCAACCTCGGATGGGCCCAAGAGGCTCTTTGTTGCACTTTTCTTTTATGTCTTTATGTCTTTAAAGCATACTCGAAAGGTTCATATTGAAGTCACATGTCAGGCACGGTCTGGCAAATGTCAAAATCGAGGTTTTTCAGTGTATGGGACATAGGTACTTACTACTTTCCATCCAAAGCCTTCGATTGGGACCATGATCACCCAAAGTGCTCCGAAGGTATAATACACATCCCGCATGCGCTAAAGTAAGATTGTTGGCAAAAGTCAAGGTTCAGTGTCACAAAAGTCAAGGTTCAGTGTCAATGTCACAAAAGGTCACCACGTGCAAAATACCTACGAAAGTCGTCTATCATGCAACATATGTTTTATGGGTTATTTTACATGTATAATTCGATGGTGATGGTCGTTTTACCACCTGGCTTCGTTTAAGTGAAGTAAGTGTCGAACTTAGGTCAAAGTCAGGTTACATAAGGTCAAAATTTGAAATAGATAAATATGAATTAAAAAAACATGTTTCTGGACCAGTTATTAATCAGAAATGCAGCGGTGACGTACATTTCTTCGCAGCTGGACATAAATAACCAAACGCCAATTTAAAAAATACGTCATGAGTTGCCCATACTTTAGGAGCCATAAGTCAGTCAAAAATGGTGATAGTGTTTTTTTAATACTTAGGATTTGCCCATATGTGGTTCTCTAATATATTTCGCAGTTTTTTTATATTTTCCAAAAATTTGCATCTATTGGTTTAACCTTCGCCCGGGTAGCGCAAAATCACTACGTGTTCGGGTAGGGGGTACGACCTCCCCCCGATTTTGATTTTGATACCCGATTTTAAGGTCTTGGGTCAATAAGTGACCCCTGAGGTCATATCAATGACCCAAAAGTCATCAAAATAGAAAATGCGTATAAACTGCATTTTTTTCGAGCTAGAATCGTGAATGAGCATATTATAATGCTTCATAGGTGCCAAATTTGCAATCAGCGTCACAAAATGTCCTGAAAACGGCAAAATTCCCCAAAATGGTCATGTCAGGTCCTCTGAAGTCATTGACCTCTGTTGACCTGTGGATGCGCATGAACCCAATGGAACATATAATTATCTCAAATGGATCCCAAATTTGAATTGAGCGTCACAAATTGTCCTAGAAACCGACAGAAGCCCAAAAAAGTAATCTGAGGTCATCGGAGGTCAATTACCTCAGTTGACCCCTGAAAAAGTCAATCAAGGTCACAATCTAAGTGGAAACCACAACTGTCACCTGGAAACACCTTTGCATATGCTCCTGAACAACAAACACTCGGAAACTGCACAAGTTACAAGCATCGATCTGCGGGGCGCCAGTTGCGCTTGACATGACCTTGAGAAACAGGTCATAGGTCACAGGTCATGTGCGTTAAAAATTCTCCAGATTATATGTAAACATTTTCCAAAGTAGGGTCCTGAAAGTTCCATGGCAATCGGTTAGAAACTACGCGAGTTATTCCTGAAAAACCGAGAGCACACAGGCAACAATGATTTCAGCTATCGAGAAAACTTCCAAAAGCTTTATTCGTTGGCTGCTTTCGGTGCATTCCAAGTCAAGTATGCAGACATTTGGCTTGCCATGACGCATATATTTTGCAAGCGTAAGTGAGATAGTGGAATAAAGCGAATGATGAACAAAGTTAAAGCAAAATCATTCGTATTCACCGTACTACCGATTTATCACCAGCGTGAGGACTGTTATAATCGAATATAAAAAAATGTTTCTATGGACAAATAATTATTCCGATCACTGCAGATTATAAAAATGGAAATAGTGCACATTTCGCTCATTATTCTGAGCTGTAAATGATACAAGCTTGCACCGATATCTGCTTATTAGAGTTCATATAAAAGCACGCATCAGGTTCAGGCCCTCAATTCCACTCCCTCCCCCCCCCCCCCCCCCCCCCCCCAGCCGAGGGTGCATATGCACACATATGCACCCTCGGGGTGCCGGTACTAATAGTGAGTCGCACGAGACACCACCAGCATCGAGACACCGACCTTGGCTGGGCCGCTGCCAGTCCGCCGTATAAAAGCGGCCCGCTCTGACCTGCAGGCCACCAGTTAACGGAGACAGTCCCAGGCCGACCCACACGCACACCCACACCTCCAGTTGAGACGACCATGAAGGTGAGAGTGGCGGTGGCAGAGAGTGAGAGTGGGGTGATCGGGAGATGCAGCACCCTACGCTGTGCCCTTGTGCAGCATGTGTGAGCGCACAGCGCCAGCCAGCAGGGTGGTCGATGTCAGCAGCGGGCGTAAATACTTCTAGATCATGGTGATGATTCTTTTGTCGTCAGGAACTTAGCACCCCACCTCTGACTCGCTCTACCCGTATTGGTGCCCCCAGCTGTTCGTGCTCCTAGCTGTGCTGGCCGCGGCCGCCGCTGCGCCCCAGGGCTATGGCTCGAAGCCATCCAACGGCTACGGAGCTCCGGAAGAAGCAGCCTCCGAACAGCAGCCCAGCGTGGCCTCTTCGTACGACGCGCCTCAGGGCGAAGCCTCCGGCCCGGAAGGCAACATCGCTGGGGAGCCGGCCTCGTACAACTTCGAGTATGCTGTGAACGACGAGGAGAGCGGCACCGACTTTGGCCAGCAGGAGACCCGCGAGGGCGACAGCACGTCTGGCTCCTACTATGTGCTGATGCCGGACGGTCGTATGCAGATCGTCAACTACTCGGTCGGTGCCGACACAGGATATGTCGTCGATATTCAGGTAAAAGGGTAATGTCTTGGATCGTCAACAATGTTTTTTTTTCGTCCCCATAATTCCTGCCAACAGTTTCGTGTCACAGAATAAAAGGTAAACGTAATAAGGGAACACAGTAAAATATACGAATATTTGTTTGACAAACAAATGTGAATCGATTGAATGGAAGGCGTTATTTTTATCTAGGAATGCATGTTTTGAAACTTATTTTAAGGTAAAAAACGAATAATTACCCGACTTTTCGCGTTTATTGCTTAGTCAATGTTATATTGCTTCTTAGTTTATTGCTCAGTCAAAACATGAACTTCTGGATAAAAATAAGGCCTTCCATTCACTCGTTTTACAGTAAAAGCTGTAGAAAAGAAACATAATGTAATAATGTCAGCATAACCACGCATATCACAATGTTTATACCCAGGCAGATAACATTTTTATCACGATTTCAGTACGAGGGAGAAGCCAATATTGATGGGGCAGCCTCCGGACAAGAGGGGAGTGTGGTGGAGCAGCAGAAATCCTACGGATTCTAAGGAGAAAACGTCACCATCAGCCCAGAGGATCGATGACGCCCGTGTTGCTTAGGGTGTCCTAAAACAACACTTTTTCGCCGGTGCAAGCTTGCCAATTGACACGGCGTTCTTCTTTAGGCCAATAACAAGTATGCCAAATTTAATTTCGATCCTTTGAGTTTTGCCCCCCCCCCCCCCTCCCCCGGGGCCTCCGTAAGCTGTTGGCCCCTACCCAAAAAAGTCAGAAATCAAAGTCGTTGTACATACCTCCGCTTGTGCTCATTTGCAAACTCTTGTCGATTGGAGTAAACTTTAATTCCGTCAAAATGCTATAAAGGATCGAAATGAAATTTGGCATACTTGTTACTGGCACAGAGAAGAACGCCGTGTCAATTGGCAAGCTTCCGCCGACGCAAAAGAGTTTTTTGTGACACCCTAGTGTTGCTCTTCGAGTCATTTAAACCCATCCGACACCGCGCAGATAGGCTTTCAATTGGGCTGAGCTCAGATCAGTTCAGGTTATATTCTGTTGATCGCAAATCCCTTCTAAGATTATTGTAATTATGGACACTCGGCAGTCACCTTTCCTGATGAATACGGAATGCCTCCCATTTGACTATGCAGCCCAGATGATGACAGCGATGTGTTTGAATAACCAGATGTGTCATGTTTTCTGTTTGGACCAGGACGTTGATGGAGATGATATTTATATGGACCTGTAAATAGTCATATTTAGTCTCCTCGTGTCATGTGTGTTATGTCTGCGTGCGTCCTATACACAGAGAAAATACAAGCAAGCTAATTTTTACATGTTGTGTCTGCAATGAAGAAACTCAACAGTTGCTAATGCCGTTTCCGGGAAAAAAGTGAAAATAAAAGTAGGGATATGGATGCAGGTGATAATAACGGAGGACAATATTTGAACGATGATTTTCAATAGCAGGCAATATGCCATGATGTAACGATGCAGATGTGGTTGCTTCGAACAATAACGCTCTGGTATATAAAAAAAAAACTTGCTATCGATCGATCATGAACACTGTGAACATACTTCAAAATAATTAATATTTCCTATCACGAAACCGTTCTCCTCCAAGGCGATAGTGAAGCTCATATCGGAAATATAGATGTCTCTAGCGCTCACCCCCTGGCTTAAAAACAAAACAAATGAGGGTTGTGTTATGAGATATTTGTTAAAAAATGTTTTTATTGAGGATAGCGAAGCTCTTAGTGAAAAAGTACAACTAATATATGATTAAACCAAAACACTAGAATAACAGACATAGGCGTCGGAAGTGGTGTTGCAGGGTGGCAGCTGCCACACCAACTTTGGAACTGGTGTGGCGGTGCCACACCAACTTTCCAGTCGCCTATATTTACTCGGTCTCCGAAATCCAAGCAAATATATGTACGAACGCAATTTGTAGATGGCATGATAACCTTGGATTCTGACGAGAATCCATGTATTTACGTTGTTTCCCAGGTAATCTGAGTCAGGTATTTCCCAGTTTCAACGATCATTACTACTAAAAAATCACATGAATCCTTGTTATAGGTACACGAGCTTGTGCGGTGCCGGGAAAGAAGCGTCGTGACATTTTCAGTTCATGTTGGACCTTACTGATGGTATCATGGTCTGATGGTTGACCCTGACGGTTTGGTCGTTTTTCCTGAAGTTTTCATCGTCTGATATGGCTTACTCTTATGGTCTGACGGCGTGCATTATGGTCTGATGGATACCTAATCATGATCAATGGAGGCGGAACGGGGGGGGGATGGATTGCATTCCCCCTCGGCTTTTCTGCAATACCTCGCGTAGTTTCCAACCGATATCAATGGAACTATCAGTATCCTACTTTTAAAACATTAAGCATATACTCTGCAAATTTTGAATTTCTAACCCACATGAACCGTGACTTATGACCTGTTGCTCAAGGTCATGTCAGGCGCAACTGGCGTCCCGCAGTATCGATGCTTGTAACTTGTGCAGTTTCCGAGTGTTTTTTGTTCATGAGCATATGTACAGGTGTTTCCACGTGACAGTTGTGGTTTCCACTGATATTGTAACCTCGATGGACCTTTTCAGAGGTCAACTGAGGTCATTGACCTCCGATGACCTCCGATCATTTTTTGGGGCTTCTGGCGGTTTCAAGGACATTTTGTGACGCTGATTTCAAATTTGGGATTTTTATTTTTTTTATTTATTCGTTCTATCACCAACAGAGAATGCCTCCACTTACAGGTGAAGTCAAATACAATATAAACATAAGTTAGTTGCTTGGTCAGATATACATATAAAAATAAGTTAGTCACTTGGTCACAATATCACAGTTGGCTTACATACTTGATGACGATGCGTTTAAAAGCACAGAACGTGTCATTAAAAACGTCAGCATGGTTTGTGCAATTTAAAAAGGCGTTCGCCACACGCGGCAAACGACAAAACATTCCCGACTGCACAGTGATCACACGCGCGCGAGGTTCACCGAACAGTTTGTTGGCGCGAGTAGACCGAGTAGGGGCGTGTAAAGCAAAACTGGAAAGTAGATCCGCGCAGTCGATTTTTTGCCGGAAAATGTTTCGGATAAAGAGAATGTCGTGCTGCGTTCGACGGGAATTGAGAGAGGGAAGCGTGAAATGATGCAGCAAATTTTCGTACGAGAGGGAGGGTGCGTGTCCGGATGAAGTGTGACTGAGTAGCCACATGAGGAATTTGTGCTGAACTCGGTCTACTCGCGCCGTGTGGGTTTTGGCCGCCCCCGTCCAGATCACACTACCGTACTCCAGGATAGACCGTACGTTGGCGAAGTACGCGGTTAACAAAGCTGATCTGCGGAACTTCCCTGGTCTAATACCGGTCTGGAAAGATCGCATGAGAAGACCGAGGGCTCGGTTAGCCCGTTTCACTGCGTGGTCAACATGCCGGGCAAACGTCAGTTTGCTGTCAATAATAATGCCAAGGTCACTGATCCGGTCGACATGCTCTAAAACAGTACCTCCTATGTATGCTATATGCGATCTGGACAGGTGCGCGTCTCAGGGTCACAGTGAACGACTGGCACTTTGACGGGTTAAGCGTGAGACCCCAGCAGGCGGACCAAGCCGTGAGGCGGTCGACGTCGCGCTGCAGCTCCTGACAGGAGCTGCACCCGGGATCACCCGGGATCACCCGGGATCACAGGAGCTGACACCCGGGATCCATTTTACTAAACTTTTTGGAATTTATCAGTTTTTAGGACATTTTGTGAAGCTGATTACGAATTTGGCACCCATTAAACATTATGATATGCTCATTCACGATGCTAGCTCGATAAAATTCCATTTATACGTATTTACCATTTTGATGACTTTTGGGTCATTGACATGACCTCAGAGGTCACATAATGACCCAAGACCTTAAAATAATCAGGTATCATCGGCTTCCTCTCGTCACAAGCAGCACTTTTGTCTTTGTCTTGAAGCTCTAGCTCAATTAAGGGCCACCCGCTAGGGGGGGGGGGGGGGAAGTCGTACCAAGCCCCCCACCCGAACACGTAGTGATTTTGCCCTACCCGGGCGAGGGTTAACCCTATTAGTGGCAGGCTCCTGGCTACCCCTATTAGTGGTAAGGGGGGCGCATTCCCCCCCCCCCCCCCCGAATATCTCAAGATCTATCCGTCCGATTTTCACAAATCAAATGGTGTTTGATTCCCCTTAAACCCATTTTTTTTAAGAGGCTCCTGGCTACCCCTATTTGTAACAGGGGGGGGGCGGATTCCGCCCCGCCCCCCCCCCCCCCCCCGAGATCTCGAGATCTACCCGTCCGATTTTCAAAAATGAAACGGCGTTTGGTTCCCCTCAACACGATCTACATTTCTAAATAATACAAAAATAATACAAATTGATAGGGGGCAACAGGGGGGCAAAACCACAAATTTTAGTGGTATTTTTGATCCCACATAGCTTTCATGTTTATCGACCGATTTTAACACAATTAATACGAATCGATAGATTGAATTAGAAATTGATATATGACAGTGGCGTTTGAAAATTCAAAAACCATAGGCGTGTGCAGGTCCCTCAATATGGGGGTGAAGTAAATGCGTAATAAAACCATTTTTTGATGTGTTTTTTTAAGAAATGAAAGGGTATGTGATTGTGACCTTAGGCAAAACAGTAAAAAAATCATTTTTTTTTGCCATAGGCGGTACCAGGTTAGTGAAAAAGGAGGGTAAAATTGGAGATAAAAAAATATTAACCGCAGACAAGTTGCTACCCAGCACTATAAATATGTTACTGATCATAGATAGTTCCTTTTTGCATGTTGTACTTCATAATAGGCGTATCCAGGATCCAAACTGGGGCGGCTCAATACCTTTTGATAAGTGTATTATCCGCTATTATGATACTAACTAGTCAACAGTGACTATTTCACTTACAAGTTCAATTAACATTGCTTACCCCCCTTTTACCCTACCTGGGCTCGCCTATTATCTTATAATCGTTCGTAGAGTAGCCTGTGGTGCGTGTTTCATCCGAAAACTACAGTATGTCATGTCATTGTACGCCCATGCCTCTTAGTTTCCTTGCAATAATATGACCCCCTTTCTTCCATTCCTGAGCGCGCCTCTGCCAAAAATGACTTTATTCCCTTTTTCTGGCCTCATATGTGCATATATAATTATAAGCTAACCGTCTATTGCGCCGTTATCGCTGGCATATCGTCATCACCAAGCCAGTCACCCCCCTTTTCATGTGCCTGAACACGCCCCTGAAACTCTACATGTAATAAATTATGCAAATAATGGAAGCAGAAGCTATCTTTTACATCTTGATAACTATAAATGCCCCTTACATTGCTCTATTTGCTTCCCGCCAAGCATTGAATATTTCCTGGAACCCCCCCCCCCTTTCAAGCCCCTGAAACCGCCTCTGCCATGAAATTGTAATGATATTTCATTAACATCAACTAATTTGCACTTGTTGTAATCACCGTGAACCGATGTAACTCCTTCATACTTGAGGCAGTAACGAAGAAACCGTGAAGATCGCATTTCCGTATTATCGCCAAATATCGCCTCCGAACCCACCCAAAACTGTACCCTGGAACCGCCTCTGTTCAGGTAAAGAACTCAAAATTTTGACTCCAAATGCGGTATTCAATTCTATGAAAAGTCCCAAAATTTCATGGGCCTGCTCCCAGCCGTTCTGGAGATATCTGTAAAAAAACATGAGGGGGGGGGGGGGGGGGGGGCGGAATCCGCCCCCCCCCCCCCTGTTACAAATAGGGTTAATACGATCTACATTTCTAAAGAATAAAAAATCAGTTTTTTATAGTGGTGCAACAGGGGGTATACACTACAAATATTGGAGGTATTTCTGATCCAACACAGCTGTCATGTTTATTAACCGATTGTAACGCAACTAATGGGGATCGATAGATATTGAATTGGGAATTGATACATGACGGTGACTTTTTAAAATTAAAAAATAATTGGTGCTTTCAGGTCACTAAATTTTGGGGTAAAATAAATGTCTTATAAAAGCGTCTTTTTTCTTTTCTTTTTTCGATAAATGAAATGGTGCGCTATTGTGACATCGGACCATAAAGCATATTTGCATCCATAGGTTGTGCCAGGTTAGCGAAAAAGGGAGGCAAAATATAAGAAAAAATTACTTCCTGTAAACCGCCCTTTTTGAAGTCCCTGAAACCGCCTCTGCCGTACAATATTTATTATAGTTTACTAAAATGAACTAATTTGTACTTGTTTCAATCACCGTAAACCTATGTAACTACTTTATACTTCAGGCAGTTAGGAAGAAGCCGTGAAGTTCGCATCTCCGTATTATCTTCAAAAGTCACCAAAAACAAACTCCAAAAACCGGGCCCTGGAGCCTCTGTCAAGGTTAAGAACTCAAAACTTTGACTCCATATGTGGAATTCAATTCTAGGATAAGTCCCAAAAGTTGCATGGGTATGCTCTTAGCCGTTAAGGAGAAATCTTCGAAAAACATGAGGGGGCGGAATTCGCCCTCTCTGCCACTAATAGGGTTAATTAATTCATTTGCCCATTTTCCAAATTTGTATAAGGAATTGCGTAATGTGTCATGCCGCGAAGCGGCGCAAAATTTTAATTTTTTTAACTGTGGATAGCTGGATTTTGACTGATGCAAAGCCAATTTTACGACTGTACATCCGACCGTTTTTTTTTTGGGGGGGGGGGCAAAACATAGTATCAGGACCTTTAGAGGGGGGGGCATGGCCCCTTTTGCTCCCCTGAATCCGCCCCTGATCTTAAACTTTGCTTACAATTTCACTAATGCTTATGTGCGAGATGCATTATACCTATGAGAGCACTTTGTGTCATAAGAGTCTCAATTTAATGCTTTGGATGGAAAGTATGGCCCAAAAACACAAATACCTCAATTTTGACATTTGACCTGACCGTGACCTGACGTGACCTTATTTGGAAACTTTCGCGTATGCTTTTGCATGCGTCTTATTGAGAGCTTTCTATTGCCGTATTGCGCGTCTCGCCGCGGTGATTGGTTCGGAAGATAACGAGGGGGTAGAATCTGCCCCCCCCCCCCCCAGTGGAGCGCGTTCGGCTGGATACCCCAGCGGGGCGCGGGTTAAGCAATTTTTTTCCAAGCTCTTCCCCCTCTCTCCAAAACTTTTCTGGAGAAACTCAACATCCCTGTTATAGGTCATACGACCAGATGCACACACATATACATATATAGTTATTGTAACTGGTCCATGACAGATGGTTCATGACAATAATAACTCAAACGATGTATTACATTCTAGGTATTAGCAAAGCTTTCCATGGCAAGTATCATGAATCACTGTAAGGTGCTGAAAAGGAAAGAAGACACAGTAGCGGACACCGACGCAGGTCGAATAGGCATATCTTTTGCAATAAAAACATGCGCATTTTTTCTCTGACACAATCACTGCTAGTTTTGCCGAATTGATTCCATCTTTGAAAGTCGCACAGCTTAAAGATATTCACTTACCCAGTTTTCAGCATATATTTTGGAGCTTAGATGAACTGGACACAAGCATGGATTAGTGTTGGACATTACTCCAAAAGCTTAAACCAAGTACATGACTAATTAATTCATGTTATGTCATATTAATTTGAACCTTCCTGCGAGGAACACCAATAAAGTGATGAATAGTTAATAGTTATGTAGGCATTGTTAAACTATGATGTATATTTCATGTTGGTATATATGTAATTGTCAAGCTAAATTTGGAAATTTAGCCACACTGGTCCATTCTGGCTGTCATCTGTCAATAAAATTAGCCCGCCCTTGACTTGGGTCTCAGCCGAACGCCATCGACTGGGGGGGGGGGGGGGGGGGATCTTCCGAACCAATGTAAGCAGCGAGACGCGCAAAGGGGCATTCGAAAGTTATCAATGAAACACATCTAAAGCATACTCGAAAGGTTCATATTGAAGTCAAATGTCAGGTCACTGTCAGGTCAAAGGTCAAAATCGAGGTATTTCTGTGTATGGGATATAGGTACTTGCTACTTCCCATCCAAAGCCTTCGAGTAAGACCATGATCACCCAAAGTGCTCTCAAAGGTATAATACACACCCCGCATGCGCTAAAGTAAGATTGTTGGCAAAAGTCAAGGTTCAGTGTCACAAAGGTCAAGGTTCAGTGTCAATGTCACAAAAGGTCACAACGTGCAAAATATCTACGAAAGTCATATGTCATGCAACATAAGTTTTATGGGTTATTTTACATGTATAATTCGATGGTGATAGTCGCTTTACCACCTGGCTTCATTTAAGTGAAGTAGGTAAGTGTCAAACTCAGGTCAAGGTCAGGTCACATAGGGTCAAAATTTGAAATTGATCAATATGAATAAAAAAAACATGTTTCTGGACCAGTTATAAATCAGAAATGCAGCGGTGACGTACATTTCTTCGCAGCTGGACATAAATAACCAAACGCCAATTTAAAAAATACGTCATGAGTTACCCATACTTTAGGAGCCATAAGTCAGTCAAAAATGGTGATAGCGTTTAAAAATCATCTTAGGATTTGCCCATCTGTGGTTCTATAATATATTTCGCGTTTTTTTATATTTTTTACAAATTTTAATTGATTGGTTTAAAAACTCTGAGATAGCCATTTTGTAGCCCTTGCCATTGTTTATCTTTCGAGGTTTTGTATTGCATTTCCTCAAAATATGGCATTTATAGGTACGGTCTGCTAAATTTTAGCTGACTTTTTCGTCAAACTGGTGTGTAGTGACGTCACTAAATTAGATATATCCATACTATTTTTTGGCGAAATTGTTTCATTTTTTAACAGAATACGTAAAATTAATGTGAAAAGGGTAGTTAACGTTTCACGTTGATAGCGCTATTGTTTTTTTAAACAATTGCGAAAGTTCGTCGGGAAGGGGGAAGGCGTTAAACGACCCCTAGTCAATAGCGGGTTAATAACAATGTATAATTTGGCTGCTCATCAATCATCTGAACATAATTGTTTGAATGCACAACTATATATTTATGAGTATATATTTATGCCCGTTGGAACGATATCAATGGACTATGGAAAAACCAGAGTGCGTGTGACTCTTCGTTGACAAGAGCAGTTCAATGAAAATAAGTAATCTGCCCCCCCCCCCCTCAGTCAAATTTTATTTGACGAGTTCCTGCTCTGACTCCTCCCCTTTTTCCTATGCCCTCCAGTGGTGCGTGACACTGAAGGGCATAGGAAAAGGGGGAGGGGTCAGGGGGACCGCCCTGACAGTTCACTACATGGTATGAAAGAGATGAATGATTGAGTGAATGTATGGGAAGGGGAATTCGAATGCAACGTTATGCGGCTGAGTTTATAACCAGTGGGAGACGGTCCTCAGCGTAGCGTTGCACGGGGTATGCAGAACTGGCATTGAACCGCTCTCGGAACTCACTGTGAAATTTTGGGAGTCGAAACCCGTTGGTGGATCATCCAAGGAGGGGCCAAAAGGCAACCGGTGCCGGCTCACGAACAGGGAACCCCGACCTTATTCCTCCGGAACTATTACCTATTAACCCGTGAAAATGTACCACCCCACACTAACAGTGCAGTGGCCTCTGTGTTCACCGATGACTGACCTGCCTCCAAAAACAAACTTGTCTGAGCGGGTCAAGTTCGAATCAGCATGGCAACCATGGAAATTAACCCACACGCCACCGTTGCTCTAAGAATTGGTCATATCACGAAAATTCAGGTGTGAAACAATCTAACGATACCATAGTTCAAGCCCTGAGCTCAACAAAACACCGTGAGCAAAATTTTGAAAATGTTGCACATATTTGGCAAATGTTGCAAGCGGCTCAAATTCTTGCAAATTAAGCCGAAGTGTCCAGAAACTGATATCATTCGATTGAGCGGCCCGAAATTAACCGAAACAAGAGTTTTAAAATGTTTGAGAAATACAATTGTTGCAATGTTGCAAATTCCAACAGAAACCCGTTACAGTAACATTGGCTCTTAACGTATGCCACATTGGTGTAGTTTGAATTAGACGTGTTTTATCATCGGACATGATTTTCAGACAGCATCGGGGGTTTCGACAAGCCCCATGTTCGACCGTGCCACACGCTACGTTACCACCCAGGCAACAATGATTTCAGCTATCGAGAAAACTTCACAAAGCCTTATTCGTTGGCTGGTTTCGGTACATTCCAAGTCAAGTGTGCAGACATTTCGCTTGCCATGACGCAGATCTTTTGCAAGCGTAAGTGTGATAGTTGAATAAAGCGAATGATTAACAAAGTTAAAACAAAATCAATCGTATTCACCGTGCTACCGATTTATCACCAGCATGAGGACTGTTATAATCGAATATATAAACATATTATATGGACAAATAATTATGCCGATCACTGCAGATTATACAAATGGAAATAGTGAACATTTCGCTCATTATTCTGAGCTGTAAAGGATACAAAGTTGCACAGATATCTGCTTCTTAGAGTTCATATAAAGACACGCATCAGGTTCAGGCACTCAGTTCCACCCCCCCCCCCCCCGCATACATGCACTCATATGCACCTTCGGGGTGCCGGTACTGATAGTGGGTCGCCCGAGACACCACCAGCATCGAGACACCGACCTTGGCTGGGCCGCTGCCAGTCCGCCGTATAAAAGCGGCCCGCTCTGACCTGCAGGCCACCAGTTAACGGAGACAGTCCCAGACCGACCCACACGCAAACACACACACCTCCAGTTGAGACGACCATGAAGGTGAGAGTGGCGGTGGCAGAGAGTGAGAGTGGGGTGATCGGGAGATGCAGCACCATACGCTGTGCCCTTGTGCAGCATGTGTGAGCGCACAGCGCCAGCCAGCAGGGTGGCCGATAATGTCAGCAGTGGGCGTAAATACTGCTAGATCATGGTGATGATTATTTTGTCGTCAGGAACTTAGCACCCCACCTCTGACTAGCTCTACCCGTCTTGGTGCCCCCCAGCTGTTCGTGTTCCTAGCTGTGCTGGCAGCGGCCGCCGCTGCGCCCCAGGGCTATGGCTCGAAGCCATCCAACGGCTACGGAGCTCCGGAAGAAGCAGCCTCCGAACAGCAGCCCAGCGTGGCCTCTTCGTACGACGCGCCTCAGGGCGAAGCCTCCGGCCCGGAAGGCAACATCGCTGGGGAGCCGGCCTCGTACAACTTCGAGTATGCTGTGAACGACGAGGAAAGCGGCACCGACTTTGGCCAGCAGGAGACCCGCGAGGGCGACAGCACGTCTGGCTCCTACTATGTGCTGATGCCGGACGGTCGTATGCAGATCGTCAACTACTCGGTCGGTGCCGACACCGGATATGTCGTCGATATTCAGGTAAAAGCGTAATAATTCATATAATTATTATTCACCGTCAAACAGTGCTAAGCTGCAATTTGCTAGGTAAATAATTCACATACTATATATAACACGTAAATATTGTCTTGGATGGTCAATAATGTTCTTTTCCGTCTCCATAATTGAAGCCAACAGTTTCGTGTCACAGGATACAAGGTAAAGGTATTGAGAGAATGAAGTAAAAGGTGTAGAAAATAAAAAAAAGTAATAATGTCAGCATAACCACGCAGGTCACAATGTTTATACCCACGCAGATAATAATGTTTTGTCTCGATTTCAGTACGAGGGAGAGGCCAATCTTGGTGGGGCAGCCTCCGGACAAGAGGAGAGCGTGGTGGAACCGCAGAAATCATACGGATTCTAATGAGAAAACGTCTCCATCAGCGCAGAGGATAGATGACGACAGTGTTGCTCTAGCCTTCGAGTGATTTAAACCCTTCCGACACCGCGCAGGTAGTCTTTCAATTGTGTTGAGCTCAGATCAGTGCTGGTTATATTCCGCCGATCGCAAATCCCTTCTACGAAGATTGTAATTATGGACACTCGCCAGTCACCTTTCCTGATGAATACGGAATGGCTCCCATTTGACTATGAAACCCAGATGATGACAGCGATGTGTTTGAATAACCAGATGTGTCATGTTTTCTGTTTGGACCAGGACGTTGATGAAGACGATATTTATATGGACCTGTAAATAGTCATATTTATTTTCCTCGTGTCGTGTGTGTTATGTCTGCGTACGTTCCATAAACTGAGAAAATATAAGCAAGCACTTGTTTACATGTTGTTTCTGCAATGAATGAAAGACAAAAGTTGCTAATGCCTTTCCCGGACAAAAGGTCAAGATAAAGGTAGGGATAACAATTAAATGCAGATGAAATGTTCGATGAAATGCAGGTGATAGGAACGAAGGACAATACTTTTGAACAATAACGCTCTAATAGAAAAATAACTTGCTATCGATCGATCATGAACACAGTGACACTAAACTTCAAAATACTTCATATTTCCTATCGCGAAACCGTTCTCCTCCATCGCGATAGTGAAGCTCATATCGGAAATATAGATGTCGCCAGCGCACACGTCCTGGCTTCGCTCCGGGCTACTTGCTTTCGCTGAGAAAAGGAGCACAACTGAATACCGATACATCCCCACGTATCGGCAAAAACGACAGTGGCTTATTTTTACATATTGTATTAGTGATACCATGCCTGAATTTTACATTTTGTCACATGCTGTGCTGGCAAAACGCGCCTACACTGCACCCACTAGATTGTGTATGATAGCGAAGCCGTGTGAGGTAAGTTGTTTGAGGGTTGTGTTTACGATATGTTTGTCAAATGTTTGTGTCGAGGATATAGGGAAGATCGGAGTGAAAAAGTACAACTAATATATGATAAAACAAAAACACTAGACAAACAGAGCAAGGACAAATAAACACAGGTCATCAGAGCCATGTACGATTGACATTGGCTGGAAAGTCACACATTTCCTTATTTTAGAGAAACTTTACGAACTCTTACAAAGGATCTTTTTTAAATCAGCCACACTTGCCACACTTGCCACACTTGCCAAAAATTTGCTTTAATACAGCAAAATACAATGAGTTTTGGAATTGTGTCGGACCATTTGGAATTTCGCACATTCAACCCCATGTTTTTGACCATTCTGAATCCACCCTTGGTTCCAAGTTTGTCAAACAGACGATAACACCATTAAGGGGAAGGTGGGGCTCAAGATGAGCCACGTTTTCTTGGACGACATTGCAGACATATTAATTACGATAAACTAGTTATGAGTGAGCGCGAAGCGCACGCGAGTCCTCACTGAATACCGGATTTTTCTCACATATAAGCAGCCGACCCAGCCCGACCCGACCCGACCCGATCCGGCCGCATATTTCCTAAGTGTAAACAGCTGGCGGGGGTGTTTGGAAATAGCAATCACTTCGGAAACATAAGTCAGTAAAAAGTATAGATATTGCTTTTTTGGAGGCATCGTCCATGCTTGGTTCTCCAATATATCTTCCGGTTTTTGAATATGTTTGAAAAGAAAAGAAAATATTTTGGGAAATTGTTGGGAACAATTTCCAAAGTCAAACTTTTCAAACATATTAAAAAAAAACGGAAGATGTATTGGAGAACCAAGTAAGGACGATACCCCAAACAAATGTCAAAGCAATATCTATATTTTTGAATGACTTTGTCTCCCTAAGTAGTTGCTATTTCCAAACACGGCCGCCAGCTGTATACACTTTTGGAAATATGCGACCCCTGCCCGACCGTAACGCTTTTCAGAAGCTTATATCTTTGCAATCCTGCATCCGATTAACAAACGGTCTTCGCCATCTGCTAGCCCTATTCAATCAATCATGTTATTGACATGTTTTGTCTCACGTGATGGGTCAACATGGCGCGTGGCACCTGCCGCGTCCGGGGTGTCAGAAAACGTCCTGCTATAGCTGAGAAACGGCTGGACCGATTAAGCTGACATTTGGTGTGTGGTTTGAGATCGCATTGCTGGCAATTTCGCGCAAGTCAAACTCTGGGTCCCACTGCACGTGCAGGAGGGGGGGGGGGCATTTTCACCTGATGCCCCCCCCCCCCTCCTGGATCCGCCAGTAATCTTTCGGAAGTTTTTTTTCTCGCGCGCGGCGCTACCTCTTTTTGTTCTCGAGATATAGACGGGTTTTTGTAAGGACACCTATTTATGGCCTACATTTTACCTTTGTTGACCTCTGGTGACCTCAATGACCTAAATTACCTGACCTAAAATAATGACTTAGTACTTTCATTGGACCTTGTTTGTTTCGAGCTATCTAACTTGTTTCTGTTTGTCGCTATACGTTGCATGACTTTTTAAATCTTGTAGGGACGGGTATCCACCCCCCCCCCCCCCCTCCCCCCCTCCCGTCGGTTCGAACTTGGAGCGAACTCCGTCTGTGTGTGGGTTAACCATTGTAGATGCACGCACAAGGCACCTTGAAGGTCCCAGCAGAAACACCATCAATAAGAGGCAACGCGGAACGTCTGGCCCTAAACATTTTACGTTGTCCCGATTACTCACGTTTGTGACATATTACATTGGAAACACATCAATTCGAGGTAATTCACAGTCACTCATGTGTAGACTATGGAGTGTGGAGGCACTTTACGCGAAACGATCCGTCGTAAGCTTGGAAAGACAACTTCAGAAAATAGCAACGTATAAAACTTCCGTTGAAAATTTTAAGCGCTCACGGGATTTTCAAGTAGCTTGTCTTAGTGTATGGCCACTGGCAGATCCAGCAGGAATATAACGACGGCCAGACGAGAGGGGGGGGGGGGGGGGGGGCAAGTTGACATGCCCAAAATCGCCCAAATTCGCCCAAAATTTGAAATATTTTCTGATTTAAAAAGACAAATTAACCCGCGCCTCGCTGGGGTATTCGGTCGAACACGCTGGGGGGGGGGGGGGGGTAGATTCTGTCCCTCGTTATATTCCGAACTAATAACCGCAGCGAGACGCGCAAGACCGTATTCGAAAATTATCAATGAGCCGCATCTAACGCTCACGAGACATTTTCAAAATAAGGTCACATCTCAGGACACGGCCAGTTCAAAAGTCAAAATTAAGGTATTTTAGTTTTTGGGCAATCATTTCCATCCAAAGCCTTAGATTGAGACTATTATCGCATAAAGTACTCTCAAAGATATAATGCATCTTCCGTATTAGGAAAAAGTGAAATTTTAAGCAAATGTCAAGATCACAAAAGGTCAAAATTTGAAATTGATTAATCTAAATAAAAAAGGCATGTCTCTAGACCAGTTTTGTCTCAGAAAAACAGTGGTGGCATTTATTTGTCAGTATCTGGTCAATAAAAAAGTAAATTTAAAAAATGACGTCATGAGTTACTTATACTTACGGAGCCAAAAGTCAATTAAGATTTTGCTTTGAAAATTTGGTTTGGGTATCGTCCATCGGATATATTCACTCAGATTCACTCAGATATATTCCGTTTTTCATATCTTCAAGAAGAAAAAAAAATTGAAAAATTTTCTTCAAAAAATGTTAAGTTTTTATTTTTAGGAGTCAAAAACCCAAACTTTCGCAAATCTTAGAGAGTAGTTTTGAAAAGAATGCCATTTCCTTTCTTTTGACGATTTTCCACGATTTGTCAAATATGTATCGTTTTTCGACCAAAAATGGCGTGACATGACGTCATTCAAACGTCAGGATCTCCCAAAGTACTACATCAATTTCATTGAACTTTGGTGAAAAGATATCACCATCGTGAGGCCAATTATAATCGAATACAAAAAAAAAATGTTCCTATGGATGAATAATTATGCCAATCGCTGCAATTATACAAATCGAAATAGTGAATATTTCTCTAATTATTCTGAGCCGTAAATGATACAAAGTTGCACAGATATCTGCTTCTTAGAGTTCATATAAAGACACGCATCAGGTTCAGGCCCTTAGTTCCACCACCACCACCCCCCCCCCCCCGCACACACGTACACATATGCAACTTCAGGGTGCCGGTATTGATATTGGGTCGCCCGAGACACCACCAGCATCGAGACACCGACCTTGGCTGGGCCGCTGCCAGTCCGCCGTATAAAAGCGGCCCGCTCTGACCTGCCGGCCACCAGTTACCGGAGACAGTCCCAGACCGACCCACACGCACACACACACCTTCAGTTGAGACGACCATGAAGGTGAGAGTGGCGGTGGCAGAGAGTGAGAGTGGGGTGATCGGGAGATGCAGCACCATACGCTGTGCCCTTGTGCAGCATGTGTGAGCGCACAGCGCCAGCCAGCAGGGTGGCCGATAATGTCAGCAGTGGGGGTAAATAATTATAGATCATGGTGATGATTCTTTTGTCGTCAGGAACTTAGCACCCCACCTCTGACTCGCTCTACCCGTCTTGGTGCCCCCAGCTGTTCGTGCTCCTAGCTGTGCTGGCAGCGGCCGCCGCTGCGCCCCAGGGATATGGCTCGAAGCCATCCAACGGCTACGGAGCTCCGGAAGAAGCAGCCTCCGAACAGCAGCCCAGCGTGGCCTCTTCGTACGACGCGCCTCAGGGCGAAGCCTCCGGCCCGGAAGGCAACATCGCTGGGGAGCCGGCCTCGTACAACTTCGAGTATGCTGTGAACGACGAGGAAAGCGGCACCGACTTTCGCCAGCAGGAGACCCGCGAGGGCGACAGCACGTCTGGCTCCTACTATGTGCTGATGCCGGACGGTCGTATGCAGATCGTCAACTACTCGGTCGGTGCCGACACCGGATATGTCGTCGATATTCAGGTAAAAGCATAATTCATATAATTATTATTCACTGTCAAACAATGCTAAGCTGCAATTTGTTAGGTAAATAATGCACATACTATATATAACACGGAAATATTGTCTTGGATCGCCAATAATGTTCTTTTCCGTCTCCATAATTGCCGCCACCAGTTTCGTGTCACAGGATAAAAGGTAAAGGTATTGAGAGAATGAAGTAAAAGCTGTAGAGAAGAAACAAAAAGTAATAATATCAGCATCACCACGCATATCACAATGTTTATACCCACGCAGATAACAATGTTTTGTCTCGATTTCAGTACGAGGGAGAGGCCAATCTTGGTGGGGCAGCCTCCGGAAAAGAGGGGAGCGTGGTGGAGCCACAGAAATCCTACGGATTCTAATGAGAAAACGTCTCCATCAGCGCAGAGGATAGATGACGCCAGTGTTGCTCTTGTCTTCGAGTGATTTAAACCCATCCGACACCGCGCAGATATTCTTTCAATTGTGTTGAGCTCAGATCAGTGCTGGTTATATTCCGCCGATCGCAAATCCCTTCTGCGATTATTGTAATTATGGACACTCGGCAGTCACCTTTCCTGATGAATACGGAATGCCTCCCATTTGACTATGAAACCCAGATGATGACAGCGATGTGTTTGAATAACCAGATGTGTCATGTTTTCTGTTTGGACCAGGACGTTGAAGAAGACGATATTTATATGGACCTGTAAATAGTCATATTTATTTTCCTCGTGTTGTGTGTGTTATGTCTGCTTACGTTCCATAAACTGAGAAAATATAAGCAAGCACTTGTTTACATGTTGTTTCTGCAATAAAGGAAAGTCAAAAGTTGCTAATGCCGTTCCCGGACAAAAGGTCAAGACAAAGTTAGGGATAACAATTAAATGCAGATGAAATGTTCGATGAAATGCAGGTGATAGGAACGGAGGACAATACTTTCGAACAATAACGCTCTAATAGAAAAATAACTTGCTATCGATCGATCATGAAAATAATGGCACTACACTTCAAAACACTTCATATTTCCTATCGCGAAACCGTTCTCCTCCATGGCAATAGTGAAGCTCATATCGGAAATATAGATGTCGCCAGCGCACACGTCCTGGCTTCGCTCCGGGCTACTTGCTTTCGCTGAGAAAAGGAGCACAACTGAATACCGATACATCCCCACGTATCGGCGAAAACGACAGTGGCTTATTTTTACATATTGTATTAGTGATACCATGCCTGAATTTTACATTTTGTCAAATGCTGTGCTGGCAAAACGCGCCTACACTGCACCCACAAGATTGTGTATGATAGCGAAGCCGTGTGAGGTAAGTTGTTTGAGGGTTGTGTTTACGATATGTTCGTCAAATGTTTGTGTCGAGGATATATGGAAGATCGGAGTGAAAAAGTACAACTAATATATGATAAAACAAAAACACTAGACAAACAGAGCAAGGACAAATAAACACAGGTCATCAGAGCCATGTACGATTGACATTGGCTGGAAAGTCAGACACTTCCTCATTTTAGAGAAACTTTACGAACTCTTACAAAGGAAAATTTGCTTTAAATCAGCCACACTTGCCACACTTGCCAAACATTTGCTTTAATACAGCGAAATACAACGAGTTTTGGAATTTTGTCGGACTATTTGGAATTTAGCACATTCAACCCAATGTTTTAGACCATTTTGAATCCACCCATGGTTCCAAGTCTTGTCAAACAGACGATAACACCATTAAAGGAAATAGTTCACCTTCGGGAAATTTTTCAGAACACGATTTTATTATATTTTTTAATACAGTTTCTTTTTTTATTTTCAAAAATGGTCCTACATCGCGCCAATTCAGGACAGAAGGTCGTAAATTATTAATGTTATGGTGTGCGTTATTGGTCTGCGCATGCTCCATGGCAGTGCTGGCACTTTCAGACGGTACGGTACATCATATATGCGCCGTATTCCTTCACCAAAAAGTCAAATATCTTCGGCTGGAGAGTCTTTTCAGCCAAGAAAAGTTCCAGATAAGGTTTCTCAACACGGGCTACAAAACTGCTATTTCAGTTCAAAACCCATGTTCAAGGTGAACTATTTCCTTTAAGGGAAAGGTGGGGCTCAAGATGAGCCACGTTTTCTTGGACGACATTGCAGACATATTAATTACGATAAACTAGTTATGAGCGAGCGCGAAGCGCTCGCGAATCCTAACTGAATACCGGATTTTTCTCACATATAAGCGGCCGACCCAGTCCGACCCGACCCGACCCGATCCGGCCGCATATTTCCTAAGTGTATACAGCTGGCGGGGGTTTTTGGAAATAGCAATCACTTCGGAAACATAAGTCAGTCAAAAATATAGATATTGCTTCTTTTTTTGGGAGGCATCGTCCATACTTGGTTCTCCAATATATCTTCCGGTTTTTGAATATGTTAGAGAAGAAGAAAAAATATTTTGGGAAATTGTTCCCCAAAAATATTATTTTTTGAGGAACAATTTCCAAAATCAAACTTTTCAAACATATTTAAAAAAACGGAAGATGTATTGGAAAACCAAGTAAGGACGATACCCCAAACAAATTTCAAAGCAATATCTATATTTTTGACTGACTTATGTCTCCCTAAGTAGGGAGTTGCTATTTCCAAATACGCCCGCCAGCTGTATACACTTCGGAAATATGCGACCCCTGCCCGACCGTAACGTTTTTCAGAAGCTTATATCTTTGCAATCCCGCATCTGATTGACAAGCAGTCTTCGCCATCTGCTAGCCCTATTCAATCAATTATGTTATTGACTTGTTTTGTCTCACGTGATGGGTCAACATAGCGCGTGGCACGTGCCGCGTCCGGGGTGTCAGAAAACGTCCTGCTATAGCTGAGAAACGGCTGGGCCGATTAAGCTGACATTTGGTGTGTGGTTTGAGATCGCATTGCTGGCAATTTCGCGCAAGTCAAACTCTGGGTCCCACTGCACGTGCAGGAGGAGGGGGGCATTTTCCCCTGATGCCCCCCCCCCCCCCCACCCCTCATGCATCCGCCAGTAATCTTGCGGACGTTTTTTTCTCGCGCCGCGCTACCTCTTTTTGTTCTCGAGATATAGACGGGTTTTGGTAAGGACACCCATTTATGGCCTACAATGTAGGCCCTACATTCTACCTTTGTTGACCTCTGGTGACCTCAATGGCCTAAATGACCTGACCTAAAATAATGGCTTAGTACTTTCATTGGACCTTGTTTGTTTCGAGCTATCTAACTTGTTTATGTTTGTCGCTATACGTTGCATGACTTTTAAAATATTGTAGGGGCGGGTATCCACCCCCCCCCCCCCCCCCGTCGGTTCGAACTTGGTGCGAACCCCGTCTGTGCGTGGGTTAACCCTTGTAGATGCACGCACAAGGCACCTTGAAGGTCCCAGCAGAAACACCATCAATAAGAGGCAACGCGGAACGTCTGGCCCTCAACATTTTACGTTGTCCCGATTGCTCACGTTTGTGACATATTACATTGGAAACACATAAATTCGAGGTAATTCACAGTCACTCATGTGTAGACTATGGAGTGTGGAGGCGCTTTACGCGAAACGATCTGTCGTAAGTTTGGAAACACAACTTCAGAAAATAGCAACGTATCAAACTTCCCTTGGAAATGTTAAGCGCTCACGGGATTTTCAAAAAGCTTGTCTTAGTTTATGGCCACTGGCAGATCCAACAGGAATATAACGACGGCCAGACGAGAGGGGGGGGGGGGGGGCAAGTTGACATGCCCAAAACTGCCCAAATTCGCCCAAAATTTGACATATTTTCTGATTTAGAAAGACAAATTAACCCGCACCCCGCTAGGGTATTCGGTCGAACACGCTGGGGGGGGGGGGCAGATTCTGCCCCCTCGTTATATTCCGAACTAATAACCGCAGCGAGACGCGCAAGGCCGTAATCGAAAGTTCTCAATGAGCCACATCTAACGCTCACGAGACATTTTCAAAATAAGGTCACATCTCAGGACACGGCCAGGTCAAAAGTCAAAATTAAGGTATTTTAGTTTTTGGCCCATAATTTCCATCCAAAGCCTTAGATTGAGACTATTATCGCACAAAGTACTCTCAAAAATATAATGCATCTCCCGCATTAGGAAAAAGTGTAATTTTAAGCAAATGTCAAGGTCACAAAAGGTCAACATTTGAAATTGATTAATCTAAATCAAAAAGGCATGTCTCTAGGCCAGTTTTGTCTCAGAAAAGGTCAATAAATAAACGTAAATTAAAAAAATGACGTCATGAGTTACTTATACTTACAGAGCCAAAAGTCAATTAAGATATTGCTTTGAAAATTTGGTTTGGGTATCGTCCATACCTGGTTCACTCAGATATATTCCGTTTTTCCTATCTTCAAGAAGAAAAAAATGTGAAAAGTTTTCTTTAAAAAAATTATGTTTTTTATTTTTAGGAGTCAAAAACCCAAACTTTCGCAAATCTTAGAGAGTAGTTTTGAAGAGAATGTCATTTCCTTTCTTTTGACGATTTTCTACGATTTGTCAAATATTTATCGTTTTCCGACCAAAAATGGCGTGACATGACGTCATTCAAACGTCATGATCCCCCAAAGTGCTACATCAATTTCATTGAACCTTTGTGAAAAGATGTACCACTAATGCAGCATAAGGTACTGTAAGTTCTACGTCGAATCCTATCATAGGGGTTGGGCCGAGGGGCCGAGACCTTCTCCCATTGGGCCGAGGAACCCTTCGGGCCCCTCGACCCAATGGGGGGGCACGTGCCCCCTGTGCCCCCCCCCCCCCTGGCTGCGCCCCTGTTTGCAAGCGTAAGTGTGATAGGTGAATAAATCGAATGATTAGCAAAGTAAAAACAAAATAATCCGTATTCAACGATTTATCACCATCGTGAGGCCAGTTATAATCGAATACAAAAAAAAATGCTCCTATGGATGAATAATTATGCCGATCGCTGCAGATTATACAATGGAAATAGTGAATATTTCTATAATTATTCTGTGCCGTAAATGATCAAAAGTTGCACAGATATCTGCTTCTTAGAGTTCATATAAAGACACACACGATTCAGGCACCCCCGCGCACACGCACACATATGCACCTTCGGGGTGCCGGTACTAATAGCATGGGTCGCCCGAGAAACCACCAGCATCAAGACACCGACCTTGGCTAGGCCGCTGCCAGTCCGCCGTATAAAGGCGGCCCGCTCTGACCTGCAGGCCACCAGTTAACGGAGACAGTCCCAGACCGACCCACACGCACACACACACCTCCAGTTGAGACGACCATGAAGGTGAGAGTGGCGGTGGCAGAGAGTGAGAGTGGGATGATCGGGAGATGCAGCACCCTACGCTGTGCCCTTGTGCAGCATGTGTGAGCGCACAGCGCCAGCCAGCAGGGTGGCCGATAATGTCAGCAGCGGACGTAAATACTTCTAGATCATGGTGATGATTCTTTTGTCGTCAGGAACTTAGCACCCACCTCTGACTCGCTCTACCCGTCTTGGTGCCCCCAGCTGTTCGTGCTCCTAGCTGTGCTGGCAGCGGCCGCCGCTGCGCCCCAGGGATATGGCTCGAAGCCATCCAACGGCTACGGAGCTCCGGAAGAAGCAGCCTCCGAACAGCAGCCCAGCGTGGCCTCTTCGTACGATGCGCCTCAGGGCGAAGCCTCAGGCCCGGAAGGCAACATCGCTGAAGAGCCGGCCTCGTACAGCTTCGAGTATGCTGTGAACGACGAGGAGAGCGGCACCGACTTTGGCCAGCAGGAGACCCGCGAGGGCGACAGCACGTCTGGCTCCTACTATGTGCTGATGCCGGACGGTCGTATGCAGATCGTCAACTACTCGGTCGGTGCCGACACAGGATATGTCGTCGATATTCAGGTAAAAGTGTAATGTCTTGGATAGTCAACAATGTTTTTTTTCCCGTCCCCATAATTCCCGCCAACAGTTTCCTGTCACAGGATAAAAGGTAAACTTAATAAGGGAACGCAGTAAAATCTAAGAATATTTGTTTGACAGACAGATGTAAATCGATTGAATGGAAGGCGTTATTTTGATCTAGGAATGCATGTTTTGAAATTTATTTTAAGCTAAGAAACGAATAATTACCCGACGTTTCGCGTTTATTGCTTAGTCAATGTTATATTGCTTCTTAGTGTATTGCTCAGTCAAAACATGAACTTCTAGATAAAAATAAGGCCTTCTATTCACTCGTTTTACAGTAAAAGCTGTAGAAAATAAACAAAATGTAATAATGTCAGCATAACCACGCATATCACAATGTTTATACCCAAGCAGATAACATTTTTGTCTCGATTTCAGTACGAGGGAGAGGCCAATATTGGTGGGGCAGCCTCCGGACAAGAGGGGGGCGTGGTGGAGCCACAGAAATCCTACGGATTCTAATGAGAAAAAGTCACCATCAGCCCAGAGGATAGATGACGCCAGTGTTGCTTAGGGTGTCCCAAAACAACACTTTTTCGCCGGTGCAAGCTTGCCAATTGACACGGCGCTAATTCTTTCGCCCAATAACAAGTATGACAAATTTCATTTCCATCCTTTGAGTTTTGGTCCCCCTGGAGATTATAGTAAGTCCCCCCTACCCTACCCAAAAAGTCAGAAATCAAAGTCTTTGTACATACCTCCGCTTGTGCTTATTTGAAAACTCTTGTCGAGTAGAGTAAACTTTAATTCCGTCAAAATGCTCTAAAGGATCGAAATTAAATTTGGCATACTTGTTACTGGCCCAGAGAAGAACGCCGTGTCAATTGGCAAGCTTGCACCGACGCAAAAGTGTTTTTTTGTGTGACACCCTAATGTTGATCTTGTCTTCGAGTGATTTAAACCCATCCGACACCGCGCAGATAGTCTTTCAAATGTGTTGAGCTCAGATCAGTGCAGGTTATATTCTGTTGATCGCAAATCCCTTCTGAGATGATTGTAATTGTGGACACTCGGCAGTCACCTTTTCTGATGAATACGGAATGACTCCCATTTGACTATGAAACCCAGATGATGACAGCGATGTGTTTGAATAACCAGATGTGTCATGTTTTCTGTTTGGACCAGGACGTTGATGGAGACGATATTTATATGGACCTGTAAATAGTCATATTTATTCTCCTCGTGTCGTGTGTGTTATGTCTGCGTGCGTGCTATAAACTGAAAAAATATAAGCAATCATATTTTACATGTTGTTTCTGCAAGGAAGAAAACTCAACAGTTGCTAAAGCCGTTTCCGGGCAAAACGTGAAGAAAAAAAATAGGGATATGGATGCAGGTAATAATAACGGAGGAAAATATTTTAACGATGATTTTCAATAGCAGGCAATATGTCATGATGTAACGATGCAGATGTGGTTGTTTCGAACAATAACGCTCTGATATTTAAAAAAAAACTTACTATCGATCGATCATAGTGAACATAGTGAACATAGTGAACATAGTGAACATAGTGAACTACACTTCAAAATAATAAATATTTCCTATCGCGAAACCGTTCTCCTCCAAGACGATAGTGAAGCTCATATCGGAAATATAGATGTCTCTAGCGCTCACGCCCTGGCTTGAAGAAAAAAATGAGGGTTGTGTTATGAGATATTTGCCAAATGTTTTTTATTGAGGATAGGGAAGCTCTTAGTGAAAAAGTACAACTAATATATGTTTAAACCAAAACACTAGAATAACAGACATATGCGTCGGAAGTGGTGTTGCAGTGGTGGCAGCTGCCACACCAACTTTGGAACTGGTGTGGCGGTGCCACACCAACTTTCCAGTCGCCCATATATACCCGGTCTCCGAAATCCAAGCAAATATATATACGAACGCGATTTGTAGATGGCATGGTAACCTTGGATTCTGACGGGAATCCATGTATTTACGTTGTTTCCCAGGTAAGGATGCTATCGATCAGTCATGAACACTGTGAATACACTTCAAAATTATTCATATTTCCTATCGCGAAACCGTTCTCCTCCAAGGCGACAGTGAAGCTCATATCGGAAATATAGATGTCTCTAGCGCTCACGCTAAGGCTTTAAAAAAATGAGGGTTGTGTTATGAGATATTTGCCAAATGTTTTTATTGAGGATAGGGAAGCTCTTAGTGAAAAAGTACATCTAATATATGATTAAACCAAAACACTAGAATAATAGACATAGGCGTCGGAAGTGGTGTTGCAGGGTGGCAGCTCCCACACCAACTTTGGAATTGGTGTGGCGGTGCCACACCAACTTTCCAGTCGCCCATATATACTCGGTCTCCGAAATCCAAGCAAATATATGTACGAACGCGATTTGTAGATGGCATGGTAACCTTGGATTCTAACGGGAATCCATGTATTTACGTTGTTTCCCAGGTAATCTGAGTCAGGTTTTTCCCAGTTCCAACCATCATTACTACTAACAAATCACTTGAATCCTTGTTATAGGTACACGAGCTTGTGCGCTGCCGCGAAAGAAGCGTCGTGACATTTCCAGTTCATGTTTTACCTTACTGATGGTATGATGGTCTGATGGTTAACCCTGACGGTTTGGTCGTTTTTCCTGAAGTTCTCATCGTCTGATATGGCTTACTCTTATGGTCTGACGGCGTGCATTATGGTCCGATGGATACCTAATCATGATCACTGGTGGCGGAACGGGGGGAGGGGATGGATGCAATTCCCTCCTCGGTTTTTTTGGAATAACTCGCGTCGTTTCCAACTGATTTCGATGGAATTTTCAGTACCTACTTGTAAAACATTTCGCACATACTCTAAAAAAAAAATATAAGCTATATGAACCGTGACTTATGACCTGTTTCTCAAGGTCACGTCAGGCGCAACTGGCGTCCCGCAGTATCGATGCTGGTAACTTCTGCAGTTTCCGAGTGTTTCTTGTTCATGAACATATGTACGGGTGTTTCCAGGTGAGAGTTGTAGTTTCCACTCATATTGTGACCTCGATTGACCTTTTCATAGGTCAACTGAGGTCATTGACCTCCGATGACCTTGTATTATTTGTTTGGGATCCTGGCGGTTTCTAGGACATTTTGTGACGCTGATTTCAAATTTGGGATCCATTTTGCATAATTATATGTTCCACTGGAGTCATGCGCTTCCACAGGTCAACCGAGGTCACTGACCTCAGATGACCTGACATGACCTTTTTGGAATTTGTCAGTTTTTAAGACATTTTGTGACGCTGACTACGGATTTGGCACCCATTAAGCATTATGCTATGCTCATGCACGATTCTAGCTCGATAAATTACATTTATATGCATTCACAATTTTGATGACTTTCGGGTCATTGACATGACCTAAGAAGTCACCTAATGACCAAAGACCTTAAAATAATCAGGTATCATCGGCTTCCTCTCGTCACAAGCAACACTCTCGTCGTTGTCTCGAAGCTCTGGTTCAATTAGGGGCGAAACGCTAAAGGGGGGGGGGGGGGTCGTACCAAGTCCCACGCCTACCCGAACAAGTAGTGATTTTGCCCTACCCCGGCAAGGGTTAGCCCTATTAATGGCAGGCTCCTGGCTACCACTATTAGTGGCAGTGGGCGGATTTCGCCCCCCCCCCCAAAGATCTCAAGATCTATCCGTCCGATTTTCAAAAATCAAACGGCGTTTCATTCCCCTGAATACGATCTACATTTCTACAAAATAAAAATCAGAAATTGGTGATTGTGGGGCAACAGGAGGCAAAAACTACAAATATTGGAGGTATTTGTGATCCAACACAGCTGCCATGTTTATTAACCGATTGTAACGCAACTACTGGGGATCGATAGATATTGAATTGGGGATTGACACATGATGGTGACTTTTGAAAATGAAAAAATCATAGATGCTTTCAGGTCACTAAATTTGGGGGTAAAATAAATGCCTTATAAAAGCGTCTTTTTTCTTTTCCTTTTTCGATAAATGAAATGGTGCGCTATTGTGACATCGGACCCAACAGTTATAAAACATATTTTCATCCATAGGCGGTGCCAGGTTAGCGAAAAAGGGAGGACAAATATATATACAAATTACTTCCTGTAAACCTCCCCTTTTCAAGTCCCTGAAACCGCCTCTGCCGTACAATATTTATTATAGTTCACTAAAATCAACTAATTTGTACTTGTTTCAATCACCGTAAACCTATGTAACTACTTTATACTTCAGGCAGTTGGGAAGAAGCCGTGAAGTTCGCATCTCCGTATTATCGCCAAATGTCACCAAATACAAACTCCAAAAACCGGGCCCTGGAACCGCCTCTGTCAAGGTTAGGAACTCAAAATTTTGATTCCGTATGTGGAATTAAAGTCTAGGATAAGTCCCAAAATTGCATGGGTATGCTCTTAGCCGTTCGGGAGATATCTACGAAAAACATGAGGGGAGCGGAATCCGCCCTCTCCGCCACTAATAGGGTTAATTAATTCATGTTCCTATTTTCCAAATTTGCATAAGGAATTGCGCATTGTGGCATGCCGCGAAGGTGCGCGAAATTTTCAGGTTTTTAACTGTGGATAGCTGTATTTTGACTGCTGCAAAGACAATTTTTACGACTGTACGTCCGACCGTTTGTTGGGGGGGGGGGGCAAAACATAGTATCAGGACCTTTGGGGGAGGCATAGCCCCTTTGGCCCCCTTGGATCCGCCCCTGATCTTGAACTTTGCTTACAATTTCACTTTTTTCTTATGTGCGAGATGCATTATACCTTTGAGAGCACTTTGTGCGATAATAGTCGCAATTTAAGGCTTTGAATCGAAAGTATGGCCCAAAAACACAAATACCTCAATTTTGACATTTGACCTGACCGTGACCTGACGTGACCTTATTTGCAAACTTTCGCGTATGCTTTTGCATGCGTCTCATTGAGAGCTTTCTATTGCCGCCTTGCGCGTCTCGCCGCAGTGATTGGTTCGGAAGATAACGAGGGGGTTTGAATCTGCCACCCCCCCCTCCCCCCCAGCGGAGCGCGTTCGGCTGGAGACCCCAGCGGGGCGCGGGTTAAACATTTTTTCTCCAGCTCTTCCCCCCCCCCCCCTCCTCCACAACTTTTCTGCAGAAACTCAACACCCTGTTATAGGCCAAACGACCAGATGCACACACATATACATATATAGTTATTGTAACTGATCCATGGCAGATGGTTCATTACAATAATAACTCAAACGATGTTTTATATTATAGGTATTAGCAAAGCTTTCCAACGACAAGTATCATGAATCACTGTGAGGTGCTGAAAACGAAAGAAAACATACAGTAGCGGACACCGGCGCAGGTCGAATAGGCACATTTTTTAAATAAAATCATGCGCATTTTTTCTATGACACAATCACTGCTAGTTTTGCCGAATTGATTCCATCTTCGAAAGTCGGACAGCTTAAAGATATTCACTTACCCAGTTTTCAGCATATATTTTGGAGCTTAGATAAACTGGACACAAGCATGGATTAGTGTTGGACATTACTCCAAAAGCTTAAACCAAGTACATGACTAATTAATTAATGTTATGTTTAGTTTTTAGTTTAGTTTATTTCAATCATAATCAACGGGCCAATCAAACCCACTTATAGATGAAGTCACAAACGTAGCGAAACACACGCTAAAACACAAACATACCAACCTAAAAGACACCATACAACATGTGATATAAAATGCGACATAAGACAAAGACATGAGATATTAAGTGGGTACATGACTAGACTGAACACAAAAATACATGCGGCCTACCTAAAAGACATGACCTATGAGATATAAAACACTACGACGACTACACTACGACTACGACTACTAAGAGTATTGTAGTGGAGTAAACGATGACATGTTTCCTAAAATTATAAAAGACACCATACAACATGTGATATAAAATGCGATACAAGACAAAGACATGATATATTTAAATGAGTACATGACTAGACTGACAACTCAAAAATACCCACGGCCTACCTAAAAGACATGACCTATGAGATGTAAAAGCACTATGATTACACTGACTAGAGTATTGTATTGGAGTATACGATGACATGTTTCCTAAAATTACCAATCCCTGTATGCCAGATATAGGACTCTACGATCCTTGTAGAGTTTAGGAACGTGTTGCAATGGCGAGGGATTCTGACAAACATACTGGACTTGACCGTGTTCACTCTGGCATGCGGCACGTGGAACAACAATCTGCTACGGAGTACACGGGGAGCAGCTGCCAACGGGAATGACTCTACAAGGAAAGACGAGTCAATTTTGTTGTTGTGAATGTTTCTCAGGAGCATGATGTCGTATTGCAATCTTCTTGCAGCGAGAGATGCTAGTCCGAAATGGCGTAGAAGTCTATCATAATCCAAAGCGACATCTGCAACACGACAGCGAGCGCAGAGCCAAGTCAGGAACTTATGCTGAACTTTTTCAGTTCTTTTCAAGTGCGTGTTGGCAGCTCCTCCCCATATAACACAGCCATACTCTAGTATTGATCGAACATTTGCGCAGTATGTCGATATGATTGACCTGGGATTGACATCGTACAATGAGCGACCATTTTTTCCGGTTTGAAACGATCTCATCAAAAGACCGAGAGCCCTGTTGGCTTTCTTCATCACAGCGTCTACATGGGCACCAAAAGTCAACTTTCCGTCTAACATCACTCCCAGGTCTCGCATTTCGTGCACTCTTTGAATCACCTCACTTCCCATCGTGTAAACGCCTGTGATGGGTTTCGTTCGCAGAGTTAGTGAGAGGATTTTACATTTCGCTGGGTTCAGTTTTAACTGCCACGCTGCCGACCACTGGCAGAGCCCATCTATATCAGCCTGCAGGCCGCGAACATCACTAAAGCTGTCAACCCTAGCATATAGCTTAAAATCATCGGCAAACAGGAGACAATCTGAGCGTACGACAGCTGGCAGATCATTAACATAACATGCGAACAGAAGAGGGGACAAAAGCCCCCCTTCTGGCGTCCCCGACAGTACCGGGGCCCACGCTGAGCATTTGCCATTCACAACAACCCGCTGCTCTCTTTCAGACAAGTACGATTTGAGCCAGGACAGTGCTGTTCCGGTCATATGATACGATTTTTCCATTTTTAGAGCCAAGAGTTTATGATTTACACTCTGAAATGCTGAACTATAGTCAGTATAAATTACGTCTGTTTGAGAGCCAGCGGATATGTTGTTCCAGGCCACGCGCAACATCGACCCCAGGTTCGAGACACAGGAACGCCCCGGCATGAAACCATGCTGCTGACTAGTGAGAACCGGGCGCACATGACTCACCAACGTACTGTACACCACCTTCTCCAATATCTTACTGAACAGTGGCAGCAAACTAACGCTTCTGTAGTTCGTCGCACACGACTTATCCCCTTTTTTGAAAATAGGTACGATGTTCGCACGTTTCCAAGCTATCGGACGAACGCCTTGTTCAATAGACAAGCGACACAACTTTGTCATTGGTACGGCTAGTTCATGCGCACATTCGTGTATGATACGGGCACTCACATCGTCAGGACCACATGCCTTGTTCCTGTTTGTGCACAATAGTATTGCACGGACAAGATCCTCCGACACGTCAAATGAGGACAGATTTCCTAATCCGGTGTCGACACCGCATAATCCGGTGTCGGAGGTATCATATTTACGCCAGGGTCCGAGAATTTACTAGCAAACGTGCGGTTCAGTAGCTCAGCTTTCTCACGATCACTATCAATCTTTCTACCACCGTCTATTAAACAAGGCGTGCTAGAGTTGTTTCCTTTTATACACTTAAGAAATGTCCAAAAACGCTTCGGATTAGATGACAGATCACCAACCAATCCTGGAAATGGAAATGTAGCCACACTGGTCCATTCTGGCTGTCATCTGTCAATAAAATTAACCCGCCCTTGACTTGAGTCTCAGCCGAACGCCATCGACTGGGGGGGGGGGGGGGATCTTCCGAACCAATGTAAGCAGCGAGACGCGCAAAGGGGCATTCGAAAGTTATCAATGAAACACATATAAAGCATACTCGAAAGGTTCATATTGAAGTCACATGTCAGGCACGGTCAGGCAAAGGTCAAAATGTCGAGGTATTTCAGTGTATGGGACATAGGTACTTACCATACAAAGCCTTCGATTGGGACCATGATCACCCAAAGTGCTCCGAAGGTATAATACACATCCCGCATGCGCTAAAGTAAGATTGTTGGCAAAAGTCAAGGTTCAGGGTCACAAAAGTCAAGTTTCAGTGTCAATGTCACAAAAGGTCACCACGTGCAAAATATCTACGAAAGTCATCTATCATGCAACATATGTTTTATGGGTTATTTTACATGTATAATTCGATGGTGATAGTCATTTTACCACCTGGCTTCATTTAAGTGAAGTAAGTGTCAAAATCAGTTCAAACTCAGGTCACATAAGGTCAAAATTTGAAATAGATAAATATGATTAAAAACATGTTTCTGGACCAGTTATAAATCAGAAATGCAGCGGTGACGTACATTTGTTCGCTGCTGGACATAAATAACCAAACGCCAATTTAACCAAATACGTCATGAGTTACCCATACTTTAGGAGTTATAAGTCAGTCAAAAATGGTGATAGTGTTTTTTTAATGCTTAGGATTTGCCCATATGTGGTTCTCTAATATATTTCGCGGTTTTTTATATTATCTAAAAATTTGTATCTATTGGTTTAACCTTCGCCCGGGTAGCGCAAAATCACTACGTGTTCGGGTAGGGGTACGACCTCCCTCCCCCCCCCCCCCCCCCCCACCTTTAGCGTTTGGTCCGTAATTGGGCTAGAGCTTCGATTCAAAGACGAGCGTGTTGCTTGTGACAAGGGGAAGCCGCTGATATCCGATTTTAAGGTGTTGGGTCAATAAGTGACCCCTGAGGTCATATCAATGACCCAAAAGTCATCAAAATAGAAAATGCGTATAAACTGATTTTTTTCGAGCTAGAATCGTGAATGAGCATATTATAATGCTTAATAGGTGCCAAATTTGCAATCAGCGTCACAAAATGTCCTAAAAACGGAAAAATTCCCAAAAATGGTCAAGTCAGGTCCTCTGAAGTCAGTGACCTCTGTTGACCTGTGGATGCGCATGAACCCAATGGAACATATAATTATCTCAAATAGATCCCAAATTTGAATTGAGCGTCACAAATTGTCCTAGAAACCGCCAGAAGCCCAAAAAAGTAATCTGAGGTCATCGGAGGTCAATGACCTCAGTTGACCTCTGAAAAGGTCAATTGAGTTCACAATCTCAGTGGAAACCACAACTGTCACCTGGAAACACCTTTGCATATGCTCCTGAACAACAAACACTCGGAAACTGCACAAGTTACAAGCATCGATCTGCGGGGCGCCAGTTGCGCCTGACATGACCTTGAGAAACAGGTCATAGGTCACAGGTCATGTGCGTTAAAAATTATCCAGATTATATGTAAACATTTTCCAAAGTAGGGTCCTGAAAGTTTCATGGCAATCGGTTGGAAACTACGCGAGTTATTCCTGAAAAACCGAGAGCACCCAGGCAACAATGATTTCAGCTATCGAGAAAACTTCCAAAAGCTTTATTCGTTGGCTGCTTTCGGTGCATTCCAAGTCCAGTATGCAGACATTTGGCTTGCCATGACGCATATATTTTGCAAGCGTAAGTGTGATAGTGGAATAAAGCGAATGATGAACAAAGTTAAAGCAAAATCATTCGTATTCACCGTGCTACCGATTTATCACCAGCGTGAGGACTGTTATAATCGAATATAAAAAATGCTTCTATGGACAAATAATTATTCCGATCACTGCAGATTATAAAAATGGAAATAGTGAACATTTCGCTCATTATTCTGAGCTGTAAATGATACAAACTTGCACCGATATCTGCTTATTAGAGTTCATATAAAGGCACGCATCAGGTTCAGGCCCTCAGTTCCACTCCCCCCCCCCCCTCCCCCGCACACATGCACACATATGCACCCTCGAGGTGCCGGTACAAATAGTGGGTCGCCCGAGACACCACCAGCATCAATACACCGACCTTGGCTGGGCCGCTGCCAGTCCGCCGTATAAAAGCGGCCCGCTCTGACCTGCAGGCCACCAGTTAACGGAGACAGTCCCAGACCGACCCACACGCACACACTCACCTCCAGTTGAGACGACCATGAAGGTGTGAGTGGTGGTGGCAGAGAGTGAGAGTGGGGTGATCGGGAGATGCAGCACCATACGCTGTGCCCTTGTGCAGCATGTGTGAGCGCACAGCGCCAGCCAGCAGGGTGGCCGATAATGTCAGCAGCGGACGTAAATACTTCTAGATCATGGTGATGATTCTTTTGTCGTCAGGAACTTAGCACCCCACCTCTGACTCGCTCTACCCGTATTGGTGCCCCCAGCTGTTTGTGCTCCTAGCTGTGCTGGCCGCGGCCGCCGCTGCGCCCCAGGGCTATGGCTCGAAGCCATCCAACGGCTACGGAGCTCCGGAAGAAGCAGCATCCGAACAGCAGCCCAGCGTGGCCTCTTCGTACGATGCGCCTCAGGGCGAAGCCTCCGGCCCGGAAGGCAACATCGCTGGGGAACCGGCCTCGTACAACTTCGAGTATGCTGTGAACGACGAGGAGAGCGGCACCGAATTTGGCCAGCAGGAGACCCGCGAGGGCGACAGCACGTCTGGCTCCTACTATGTGCTGATGCCGGACGGTCGTATGCAGATCGTCAACTACTCGGTCGGTGCCGACACCGGATATGTCGTCGATATTCAGGTAAAAGCGTATTTCATATAATTATTATTCACTGTCAAACAATGCTAAGCTACAATTTGCCAGGTAAATAATGCACATACTATATATAACACGGAAATATTGTCTTGGATCGTCAATAATGTTCTTTTCCGTCTCCATAATTGCCGACAACAGTTTCGTGTCACAGTATAAAAGGCAAAGGTATTGAGAGAATGAAGCAAAAGCTGTAGAAAAGAAACAATATGTAATGATGTCAGCATAACCACGCAGATCACAATGTTTATACCCACGCAGATACATTTTTTTGTCTCCATTTCAGTACGAGGGAGAGGCCAATCTTGGTGGGGCAGCCTCCGGACAAGAGGGGAGCGTAGTGGAGCCGCAGAAATCCTACGGATTATAGGGAGAAAACTTCACCATCAGCCCAGAGGATAGATGACGACAGTGTTGCTCTTGCCTTGGAGTGATTTAAACCCATCCGACACCGCGCAGATAGTCTTTCGATTGTGTTGAGCTCACATCAGTGCTGGTTATATTCCGCCGATCGCAAATCCCTTCTGCGAAGATTGTAATTATGGACACTCGGCAGTCACCTTTCCTGATGAATACGGAATGCCTCCCATTTGACTATGAAACCCAGATGATGACAGCGATGTTTGAATAACCAGATGTGTCATGTTTTCTGTTTGGACCAGGACGTTGATGAAGACGATATTTATATAGACCTGTACATAGTCATATTTATTCGCGTCGTGTCGTGTGTGTTATGTCTGCGTGCGTGCTATAAACTGAGAAAATACATGCTATCATATTTTACATGTTGTTTCTGCAATGAAGAAAACTCAACAGTTGCTAATGCCGTTTCCGGGCAAAAGGTGAAAGCAAAAGTAGGGATATGGATGCAGGTGATAATAACGGAGGACAATATTTTAACGATGATTTTCAATAGCAGGCAATATGTCATGATGTAACGATGCAGATGTGGTTGTTTCGAACAATAACGCTCTGATATAAAAACAAATATTTATATCGATCGATCATGAACATAGTGACACTACACTTCAAAATAATTAATATTTCCTATCGCGAAACCGTTCTCCTCCAAGGCGATAGTTAAGCTCATATCGGAAATATAGATGTCTCTAGCGCTCACGCCCTGGCTTAAAAAAAAAATGAGGGTTGTGTTATGAGATATTTGCCAAATGTTTTTATTGAGGATAGGGAAGCTCTTAGTGAAAAAGTACAACTAATATATGATTAGAACAAAACGCTAGAATGACAGACATAGGCGTCGGAAGTGGTGTTGCAGGGTGGCAGCTGCCACATCAACTTTTGAACTGGTGTGGCGGTGCCACACCAACTTTCCAGTCGCCCATATATACCCGGTCTCCGAAATCCAAGCAAATATATATACGAACGCGATTTGTAGATGGCATGGTAACCTTGGATTCTGACTGGAATCCATGTATTTACGTTGTTTTCCAGGTAATCTGAGTCAGGTATTTCCCAGTTTCAACGATCATTACTACTAAAAAATCACATGAATCCTTGTTATAGGTACACGAGCTTGTGCGCTGCCGCGAAAGAAGCGTCGTGACATTTTCAGTTTATGTTGGACCATACTGATGGTATGATGGTCTGATGGTTAACCCTGACGGTTTGGTCGTTTTTCCTGAAGTTCTCATCGTCTGATATGGCTTATTCTTATGGTCTGACGGCGTGCATTATGGTCTGATGGTTACCTAATCATGTTCACTGGTGGCGGAACGGGGGTGGAACCATTCCCCCCTAGGTTTTTCTGGAATAACTCGCGTAGTTTCCAACCGATTTTGATGGAACTGTCAGTACACTACTTTTGAAACATTTCACACATACGCTGAAAATTGTGCATTTCTAACCCTTATGACCCGTGACTTATGACCTGTTTCTCAAGGTCATGTCAGGCGCAACTGGCGTCCCGCAGTATGGATGCTTGTAACTTGTGCAGTTTCCGAGTGTTTGTCGTTCATGACCATAGAGCATATGTACAGGTGTTTCCAGGTGACAGTTGTGGTTTCCACTGATATTAGGACCTCGATTGACCTTTTCAGAGGTCAACTAAGGTCATTGACCTCCGATGACCTAATATGATGTTTTTGGGCTTCTGGCGGTTTCTTGGACATTTTGTGACGCTGATTTCGAATTTGGGATCCATTTTACATAATTATATGTTCCACTGGGGTCATGCGCTTCCACGGGTCAACCGAGGTCACTGACCTCAGATGACCTGACATGACCTTTTTGGAATTTGTCAGTTTTTAGGACATTTTGTGATGCTGATTACGAATTTGGCACCCATTAAGAATTATGATATGCTCATTCACGATTCTAGCTCGATAAAATTTTATTTATACGCATTTACAATTTGCATGACTTTTGGGTCATTGACATGACCTCAGAGGTCACCTAATGACCCAAGACCTTAAAATAATCAGGTATCATCGGCTTCCTCTCGTCACAGGCAACACGCTCGTCTTTGTCTCGAAGCTCTAGGTCAATTAGGGGCGAAACACTAAGGGGAGGAGGTCGTACCAAGCCCCCCCCCCCCCTCCCCCTACCCGAACACGTATTGATTTTGCCCTACCTGGGCGAGGGTTAACCCTATTAGTGGCAGGCTCCTGGCTACCCCTATTAGTGGCAGGGGGGGGGGGGGGGGTCGGCGGATTTCGCCCCCCCCCCCCCACCCCCAAGGATCTCAAGATCTATCCGTCCGATTTTCGAAAATCAAACGGCGTTTGATTCCCTTGAATACGATCTACATTTCTAAAAAATAAAACAAAATCAGGAATTTTTGATAGTGGGACAACAGGGGGCAAAAACTACAAATATTGGAAGTATTTGTGATCCAACACAGCTGTCATGTTTATTAACCGATTGTAACCCAACTAATGGGGATCGATAGATATTGAATTGGGGATTGATACATGACGGTGACTTTTTAAATTAAAAAATCATAGGTGCTTTCAGGTCACTTAATTTGGGGATAAAATAAATGCCTTATAAAGGCGTCTTTTTTCTTTTCTTTTTTTCGATAAATGAAATGATGCGCTATTGTGACATCGGACACAACAGTTATAAAGCATATTTGTATCCATAGGCGGTGCCAAGGTAGCGAAAAAGGGAGGCAAAATATATACAAAATTACTTCCTGTAAACCACCACTTTCAAAGTCCCTGAAACCGCCTCTGCCGTACAATATTTATTATAGTTCACTAAAATCAACTAATTTGTACTTGTTTCAATCACCGTAAACCTATGTAACTACTTTATACTTCAGGCAGTTAGGAAGAAACCGTGAAGTTCGCATCTCGTATTATCGCCAAAGGTCACCAAAAACAAACTCCAAAAACCGGGCCCTGGAACCGCCTCTGTCAAGGTTAGAAACTCCAAATTTTGACTCCATATGTGGAATTAAATTCTAGGATAAGTCCCAAAATGTCATGGGTATGCTCTCAGCCCTTCGGGAGATATCTGCGAAAAACATGAGGGGCGGAATACGCCCTCTCTGCCACTAATAGGGTTAATTAATTCATTTTCCCATTTTCCAAATTTGTATAAGGAATTGGGTATTGTGTCATGCCGCAAAGCGGCGCGAAATGTTCAGGTTTTTAACTGTGTATAGCTGGATTTTGACTGCTGCAAAGGCAATTTTTACGACTGTACGTCCGACCGTTTGGGGGGGGGGGGGCAAAACATAGTATATCAGGACCTTTGGGGGGGGAGGGGCATGGCCCCTTTGCCCCTGGATCCGCCCCTGATCTTGACCTTTGCTTACAATTTCACCTTTCCTTATGTGAGATATGCATTATACCTTTGATAGCACTTTGTGCGATAATAGTCGCAATCTAAGGCTTTAGATGGAAAGTATGGCCCAAAAACACATACCTCAATTTGGACATTTTACATCATCCGTAAATGATACAAAGTTGCACAGATATCTGCTTCTTAGAGTTCATATAAAGACACGCATCAGGTTCAGGCCCTTGGTTCCAACCCCCCCAAACACATGCACACATATGCACCGTCGGGGTGTCGGTACTGATAGTGGGTCGCCCGAGACACCACCAGCATCGAGACACCGACCTTGGCTGGGCCGCTGCCAGTCCGCCGTATAAAAGCGGCCCGCTCTGACCTGCAGGCCACCAGTTAACGGAGACAGTCCCAGACCGACCCACACGCACACACACACACCTCAAGTTGAGACGACCATGAAGGTGAGAGTGGCGGTGGCAGAGAGTGAGAGTGGGGTGATCGGGAGATGCAGCACCATACGCTGTGCCCTTGTGCAGCATGTGTGAGCGCACAGCGCCAGCCAGCAGGGTGGCCGATAATGTCAGCAGTGGGAGTAAATACTTCTAGATCATGGTGATGATGCTTGTGTCTTCAGGAACTTAGCACCCCACCTCTGACTAGCTCTACCCGTCTTGGTGCCCCCAGCTGTTCGTGCTCCTAGCTGTACTGGCGGCGGCCGCCGCTGCGCCCCAGGGCTATGGCTCGAAGCCATCCAACGGCTACGGAGCTCCGGAAGAAGCAGCCTCCGAACAGCAGCCCAGCGTGGCCTCTTCGTACGACGCGCCTCAGGGCGAAGCCTCCGGCCCGGAAGGCAACATCGCTGGGGAGCCGGCCTCGTACAACTTCGAGTATGCTGTGAACGACGAGGAGAGCGGCACCGACTTTGGCCAGCAGGAGACCCGCGAGGGCGACAGCACGTCTGGCTCCTACTATGTGCTGATGCCGGACGGTCGTATGCAGATCGTCAACTACTCGGTCGGTGCCGACACCGGATATGTCGTCGATATTCAGGTAAAAGTGTAATGTCTTGGATCGTCAACAATGGTTTTTTTTTTCGTCCCCATAATTCCCGCCAACAGTTTCGTGCGACAGAATAAAAGGTAAACGTAATAAGGGAACACAGTAAAATATAAGAATATTTTTTTGACAGACAAATGTAAATCGATTGAACGGAAGCCGTTATTTTTATCTAGGAATATATGTTTTGAAACTTATTTTTAGCGAAAAAAAGAATAATTACGCGACCTATCGTGTTTATTCCTTAGTCAATGGTATATTGATTATTGGTTTATTGCGCAGTCAAAACATGAATTCCTTGATAAAAATAAGGCCGTCCATTCACTCGTTTTACAGTAAAAGCTGTAGAAAAGAAACAAAATGCAATAATGTCAGCATAACCACGCATATCACAATGTTTATACCCACGCAGATAACATTTCTTGTCTCTATTTCAGTACGAAGGAGAGGCCAATATTGGTGGGGCAGCCTCCGGACAAGAGGGGAGGGTGGTGGAGCCGCAGAAATCCTACGGATTCTAAGGAGAAAACGTCACCATCAGCACAGAGGATAGATGACGCCAGTGTTGCTTAGGGTGTCCCAAAACAACACTTTTTCGCCGGTGCAAGCTTGCCAATTGACACGGCTTTCTTCTTTAGCCCAATAACAAGTATGCCAAATTTCATTACGATCCTTTTAGTTTTGGTCCCCCCGGGGCCTCCGTAAGTCGTTGACCCCTACCCAAAAAGTCAGAAATCAAAGTCTTTGTACATACCTCCGCTTTTGCTCATTGGAAAACTCTTGTCGAGTAGAGTAAACTTTAATTCCGTCAAAATGCTCTAAAGGATCGAAATGAAATTTGGCATACTTGTTACTGCCCCAGAGAAGAACGCCGTGTCAATTGGTAAGCTTGCACCGACGCAAAAGTGTTTTTTTGTGACATACTGTTGCTTTTGTCTTTGTTTGTATTGTGTTGAGCTCAGATCAGTGCTGGTTATATTCTGTTGATCGCAAATCCCTTCTGCGATGATTGTAATTATGGACACTCGGCAGTCACCTTTCCTGATGAATACGGAATGCCTCCCATTTGACTATGCAGCCCAGATGATGACAGCGATGTGTTTGAATAACCAGATGTGTCATGTTTTGTGTTTGGACCAGGACGTTGATGGAGACGATATTTATATAGACCTGTAAATAGTTATATTTATTCGCGTCGTGTCGTGTGTGTTATGTCTGCGTGCGTGCTATAAACTGAGAAAATACATGCAATCTTATTTTACATGTTGTTTCTGCAATGAAGAAAACTCAACAGTTGCTAATGCCGTTTCCGGGCAAAAGGTGAAAACAAAAGTAGGGATATGGATGCAGGCGATAAGCACGGAGGACAATATTTTAACGATTATTTTCAATAGCAGGCAATATGTCAGGATGTAACGATGCAGATGTGGTTGTTTCGAACAATAACGCTCTGATATAAAATAAAAATAAAACTAGCTATCGATCGGTCATGAACACTGTGAACACACTTCAAAATATTTAATATTTCCTATCGCGAAACCGTTCTCCTCCAAGTGAAGCCCATATCGGAAATATAGATGTCTCTAGCGTTCACGCCCTGGCTTTAAAAAAATGAGGGTTGTGTTATGAGATAGTTGACAAATGTTTTGATTGACGATAGGGAACCTCTTAGTGAAAAAGTACAACTAATATATGATTAAACCAAAGCACTAGAATAACAGACATAGGCGTCGGAAGTGGTGTTGCAGGGTGGCAGCTGCCACACCAACTTTGGAACTGGTGTGGGGGTGCCACACAAACTTTCCAGTCGCCCATACATACTCGGTCTCCGAAATCCAAGCATATATATGTACGAACGCGATTTGTAGATAGCATGGTAACCTTGGATTCTGATGGAAATCTATGTATTTACGTTGTTTCCCAGGTAATCTGAGTCAGGTATTTTCCAGTTTCAACTACTACTAAAAAATCACATGAATCATTGTTATAGGTACACGAGCTTGTGCGGTGCCGCGAAAGAAGCATCGTGACATTTTCAGTTTATGTTGGACCTTACTGTATGATGGTCTGATGGTTAACCCTGACGGTTTGGTGGTTTTTCCTGAAGTTCTCAACGTCTGATATGGCTTACTCTTATGGTCTGACGGCGTGCATTATGGTCTGATGGTTACCTATTCATGATCAATGGTGGCAGAACGGGACGGGGGGCTGGATGCCATTCCCCCCTCGGTTTTTCTAGAACAACTTGCGTAGTTTCCAACCGATTTTGATGGAACTGTCAGTACCCTACTTTTGAAACATTTCGCACATACGCTGAAAATTGTGCATTTCTAACCCCTATGATCCGTGACTTATGACCTGTTTCTCAAGGTCATGTCAGGCTCAACTGGCGTCCCGCAATATCGATGCTTGTAACTTGTGCAGTTTCCGAGTGTTTGTCGTTCATGTGCATATGTACAGGTGTTTCCAGGTGACAGTTGTGGTTTCCACTGATATTGGGACCTCGATTGACTTTTTCAGAGGTCAACAAAGGTCATTGACCTCCGATGACCTTATATGATGTGTTTGGGCTTCTGGCGGTTTCTAGGACATTTTGTGGCGCTGATTTCAAATTTTGGATCCATTTTACATAATTATATGTTCCACTGGGGTCATGTGCTTCCACGGGTCAACCGAGGTCACTGACCTCAAATGACCTGACATGACCTTTTTGGAATTTGTCAGTTTTTAGGACATTTTGTGATGCTGATTACGAATTTGGCACCCATTAAGAATTATGATATGCTCATTCACGTGTCTAGCTCGATAAAATTTCATTTATACGCATTTACCATTTTCATAACTTTTGGGTCATTAACATGACCTCAGAGGTCACCTAGTGACCCAAGACCTTACAATAATCAGGTAGCATCGGCTTCCTCTCGTCACAGGCAACACGCTCGTCTTTGTCTCGAAGCTCTAGGTCAATTAGGGGCGAAACGCTAAGGGGGGGTCGTACCAAGCCCCCCCCCCCCCTACCCGAACACGTATTGATTTTGCCATACCCGGGCGAGGGTTAACCCTATTAGTGGCAGGCTCCTCGCTACCCCTATTAGTGGCAGGGGGGGGGGGGGGGGGGTCGGCGGATTTCGCCGCCCCCCTCCCCCCCCCCCCCAAAGATCTCAAGATCTATCCGTCCAATTTTCAAAAATCAAACGGCGTTTGATTCCCTTGAATACGATCTACATTTCTAAAAAAAATAAAAATTAATCAGAAATTTTTGATAGTGGGGCAACAGGGGGCAAAAACTACAAATATTCGAGGTATTTGTGATCCAACACAGCTGTCATGTTTATTAACCGATTGTAACGCAACTAATGGGGATCGATAGATATTGAATTGGGGATTGATACATGACGGTGACTTTTGAAAATTAAAAAATCATAGGTGCTTTCAGGTCACTAAATTTGGGGATAAAATAAATGCATTATAAAAGCGTCTTCTTTCTTTTCTTTTTTCGATAAATGAAATGATGCGCTATTGTGACATCGGACACAACAGTTATAAAGCATATTTGTATCCATAGGCGGTGCCAGGGTAGCGAAAAAGGGAGGCAAAATATATACAAAATTACTTCCTGTAAACCACCACTTTCAAAGTCCCTGAAACCGCCTCTGCCGCACAATATTTATTATAGTTCACTAAAATAAACTAATTTGTACTTGTTTCAATCACCATAAACCTATGGCACTACTTTATACTTGAGGCAGTTAGGAAGAAGCCGTGAAGTTCGCATCTCGTATTATCGTCAAAGGTCACCAAAAACAAACTCCAAAAACCGGGCCCTGGAACCGCCTCTGTCAAGGTTAGGAACTCAAAATTTTGACTCCATATGTGGAATTAAATTCTAGGATAAGTCCTAGAATGTCATGGGTATGATCTCAGCTACTCGGGAGATATCTACGAAAAACATGAGGTGCGGAATCCGCCCTCTCTGCCACTAATAGGGTTAATTAATTCATTTTCCCATTTTCCAAATTTGTATAAGGAATTGCGTATTGTGTCATGCCGCAAAGCAGCGCGAAATGTTCAGGTTTTTAACTGTGGATAGCTGGATTTTGACTGCTGCAAAGGCAATTTTTACGACTGTACGTCCGACTGCTTGGGGGTCAAAACATAGTATATCAGGACCTTTGGGGGGCATGGCCCCTTTGGCCCTGGATCCGCCCCTGATCTTGAACTTCGCTTACAATTTCACTTTTCCTTATGTGCGATATGCATTATACCTTTGAGAGCACCTTGTGCGATAATAGTCGCAATTTAAGGCTTTAGATGGAAAGTATGGCCCAAAAACACATACCTCAATTTTGACATTTTACATCATCCGTAAATGATACTAAGTTGCACAGATATCTGCTTCTTAGAGTTCATATAAAGACACGCATCAGGTTCAGGCCCTTGGTCCCAACCCCCCGCACACATGCACACAAATGCACCTTCAGGGTGTCGGTACTGATAGTGGGTCGCCCGAGACACCACCAGCATCGAGATACCGACCTTGGCTGGGCCGCTGCCAGTCCGCCGTATAAAAGCGGCCCGCTCTGACCTGCAGGCCACCAGTTAACGGAGAAAGCCCAAGACCGACCCACGCACACAAACACACCTACAGTTGAGACAACCATGAAGGTGAGAGTGGCGGTGGCATAGAGTGAGAGTGGGGTGATCGGGAGATGCAGCACCATACGCTGTGCCCTTGTGCAGCATGTGTGAGCGCACAGCGCCAGCCAGCAGGGTGGCCGATAATGTCAGCAGTGGGCGTAAATACTTCTAGATCATGGTGATGATTCTTTTGTCGTCAGAAACTTAGCACCCCACTTCTGACTCGCTCTACCCGTCTTGGCGCCCCCAGCTGTTCGTTCTCCTAGCTGTGCTAGCAGCGGCCGCCGCTGCGCCCCAGGGCTATGGCTCGAAGCCATCCAACGGCTACGGAGCTCCGGAAGAAGCAGCATCCGAACAGCAGCCCAGCGTGGCCTTTTCGTACGACGCGCCTCAGGGCGAAGCCTCCGGCCCGGAAGGCAACACCGCTGGGGAGCCGGCCTCGTACAACTTCGAGTATGCTGTGAACGACGAGGAGAGCGGCACCGACTTTGGCCAGCAGGAGACCCGCGAGGACGACAGCACGTCTGGCTCCTACTATGTGCTGATGCCGGACGGTCGTATGCAGATCGTCAACTACTCGGTCGGTGCCGACACCGGATATGTCGTCGACATTCAGGTAAAAGTGTATTTCATATAGTTATTATTCACTGTCAAACAATGTTAAGCTACAATTTGCTAGGTAAATAATTCACATACTATACAGAACACGAAAATATTGTCTTCGATCGTCAATAATGTTCTTTTCCGTCTCCATAATTGCCGCCAACAGTTTCGTGTCACAGTATAAAAGGTAAAGGTATTGAGAGAATGAAGCAAAAGCTGTAGAAAAGAAACAAAATGTAATGATGTCAGCATAACCACGCAGATCACAATGTTTATACCCACGCAGATAATAATTTTTGTCTCGATTTCAGTACGAGGGAGAGGCCAATCTTGGTGGGGCAGCCTCCGGACAAGAAGGGAGCGTGGTGGAGCCACAGAAATCCTACGGGTTCTAAGGAGAAAACGTCACCATCAGCCCAGAGGATAGATGACGCTAGTGTTGCTCTTGTCTTGGAGTGATTTAAACCCGTCCGATACCGCGCAGATAGTCTTTCAATTGTGTGGAGCTCAGATCATTGCTGGTTATATTCCGCCGATCGCAAATCCCTTCTGCGAAGATTGTAATTATGGACACTCGGCAGTCACCTTTCCTGATGAATACGGAATGCCTCCCATTTGACTATGAAACCCAGATGATGACAGCGATATGTTTGAAGTGTCATGTTTTGTGTGTGGACCAGGACGTTGATGAAGACGATATTTATATGGACCTGTAAATAGTCATATTTATTTTCCTCGTGTTGTGTGTGTTATGTCTGCGTACGTTCCATAAACTGATAAAATATAAGCAAGCACTTGTTTACATGTTGTATCTGCAATGAAGGAAAGTCAAAAGTTGCTAATGTCTTTCCCGGACAAAAGGTCAAGATAAAGGTATGGGATAACAATTAAATGCAGATGAAATGTTCGATGAAATCCAGGTGATAGGAACGGAGGACAATACTTTCGAACAATAAAGCTCTAATAGAAAAATAACTTGCTATCGATCGATCATGAACATAGTGACACTACACTTCAAAATACTACATATTTCCTATCGCGAAACCGTTCTCCTCCATCGCGATAGTGAAGCTTATATAGTGGTACGGCATCGATCCCCGATGGTTCCGAAGTTACCTCGAAGGTCGGCTGCAGGTGGTGAGAGGCGGATCACTATCCCTTCCTTTATCCTACGGCGTCCCTCAGGGGTCCCTCGTGGGCCCACTCCTCTTCAGCATCTTCACGAACGACCTTGCATCGTACCTTCCTCACGGGCGTCTGGTGTCCTACGCAGACGACACCCAGCTCCTCGACTCCGCCCTCCCAGCACACCTATCCCTACTAAAATCCCGCCAGGAGCATACCATCATTGCGGTCCAATCCTACTTCACTGCCAACTCCTTAAAGATGAACCCCACCAAGATCACCCTCCTCCTTGTCGGTACTCCTCAAGCCCTTAAAAAGACTCCATCCTTTCAGCTCAACATCTCAAACCACACACTCAATCCCTTGCCGTCCGTGAAGATGCTGGGGGTCACCATGGACCGTAACTTGTCCTGGGAGGAGCACATTTCCAATTTAGTCAAAAAGTGCAACTCCATCCTGTTCTGTCTGTATAAAATTCGTCACCACCTCACACCCGTGACCCTCCAACTCCTAATCCAGACACACGTGTTCCCCCACATACTGTACTGCCTCTCCGTCTGGGGCGGGGCCGCTGACTGCCACCTCAGCCAGGTACAAAAGGTGATAAATTTCGCGGCAAGGATCGTCTCGGGTGCGCGGGGTCGTGATCATATCTCACCGATCGTGGAGTCGCTAGGCTGGCGTGGTATACGCGACCTCGTTGCGCGCCGCGACTGTATCGGCGTCTACAGAGCCTTAAACGATCCCCGCGCCCCGGCAGCTGCAGCGGTCCGATCGCTATTCACCCCTCGCACCGCTGTGAGTGAGCGCCTCACGCGGGCTGCGGTGGCTGGTGCTCTAGAGCTGCACGCTTTCCGGCTATCCATGTCGCGCAGGACTTTTTCCTATAGGGCGGCCTCGTCTTGGAAGCACCTGACGCCGGCCGTTATGGCCTCCCGGAGTCTCGCCGTGCTAAAATCCCAACTCGAAAATTGTGACGACGGTGTGTGAAAGCTTGAATTCGTACGTTTTATTAACATAGTTACCATGATTTCTTGTGTGTGTGCGATGCGTGTTTTAAATTGTCTGTCGTGTTTTTCGTTTGTATCGCCCAACTTGTATCCCTTTCACTCGAATCGAACATTAAGCCATTTATATGGAATGATTCGCAAATACATGAATACATACATGAATACATATCGGAAATATAGATGTCGCCAGCGCACACGTCCTGGCTTCGCTCCGGGCTACTTGCTTTCGCTGAGAAACGGAGCACAACTGAATACCGATACATCCCCACGTATCGGCGAAAACGACAGTGGCTTATTTTTACATATTGTATTAGTGATACCATGCCTGAATTTTACATTTTTCCAAATGCTGTGCTGGCAAAACGCGCCTACACTGCACCCACAAGATTCTGTATGATAGCGAAGCCGTGTGAGGTAAGTTGTTTGAGGGTTGTGTTTACGATATGTTTGTCAAATGTTTGTGTCGAGGATATAGGGAAGATCGGAGTGAAAAAGTACAACTAATATATGATAAAACAAAAACACTAGACAAACAGAGCAAGGACAAATAAACACAGGTCATCAGAGCCATGTACGATTGACATTGGCTGGAAAGTCACACATTTCCTTATTTTAGAGAAACTTTACGAACTCTTACAAAGGAAAATTTGCTCTAAATCAGCCACACTTGCCACACTTGCTGAAAATTTGCTTTAATACAGCGAAATACAATGAGTTTTGGAATTGTGTCGGACCATTTGGAATTTTGCACATTCAACCCAATGTTTTTGACCGTTCTGAATCGACCCATGATTCCAAGTCTTATCAAACAGACGATAACACCATTAAGGGGAAGGTGGGACCCAAGATGAGCCACGTTTTCTTGGACGACATTGCAGACATATTAATTACGATAAACTAGTTATGAGCGAGCGCGAAGCGCTCGCGAGTCCTCACTGAATACCGGATTTTTATCACATATAAGCAGCCGACCCAGCCCGACCCGACCCGATCCGTCCGGCCGCATATTTCCTAAGTGTATACAGCTGGCGGGTGTGTTTGGAAATAGCAATCACTTCGGAAACATAAGTCAGTCAAAAATATAGATATTGCTTTGATTTTTTTTTTAGGCATCGTCCATATTTGGTTCTCCAACATATCCTCCGGTTTTTTAATAGGTTTGAAGAGAAAAAAAAATTGGGGAAATTGTTACCCAAAAATATTATTTTTGGGGGAACAATTTCCGAAAATCAAACTTCTCAAACATATTATAAAACCGGAAGATGTATTGGAGAACCAGGTAAGGACGATACCCCAAACAATATTAAAGCAATATCTATATTTTTGACTGACTTATGTCTCCCTAAGTGGTTGCTATTTCCAAACAACCCCCGCCAGCTGTGTACACTTGGGAAATATGCGACCCCTGCCCGACCGTAACGCTTTTCAGAAGCTTATATCTTTGGAATCCCGCATCCGATTGACAAGCAGTCTTCACCATCTGATAGCCCTATTCAATCAATTATGTTATTGACATGTTTTATCTCACGTGAGGTGTCAGCATAGCGCGTGTCACGTACCGCGTCAGGGGTGTCAGCATACGTTGTCCTCCTATAGCTGAGAAACGGCTGGACCGAGTAAGCTGACATTTGGTGTGTGGTTTGAGATCGCACTGCTGGCAATGTCGCGCAAGTCAAACTCTGGGTCACACTGCACGTGAGCACGCACACACCCCTGTTCTGTAACTCAGAAGCTATCGGGTTGCTACGGGCTCGCTCGTCCTCGCCGATTAACCCGCGAGTTACTGGGGTATATTTCATAACTCGACTTACTGAGGGGGGTATTTTTTTTACCCCCCCCCCCCTCGGATCTCAGGAACTACTGTACCGAATGTATAAATTCAAACGGCATTCGATATCCCTGGGAAATGTATCGAGGGAAACATAATATTATTGACCTCGGGGTCACCGATGACGTCACAGGTCAGGTCAAGTACAAAATGTTTGACCGTGTCAAAAGTTCTCGATGGATGGAATTGTCGCGCAAAATTGCGATATTAAACGCATAAGTTGTCAATAAATCGGTATGATTCGTGTGTCTGAAACTTCTATGTACCTTTCTAACCTGTTTATGACCTTGGGTCAGGTCAAGGTCATCGGAGGTCACGAGGTCAAACTGAAGATTACGGTCATTAGGCGTTGTAACACATGTTTATGGGTTTGTTTTTCGTCTAGAACGCGAAAACTGACATCAGAGCATTGTTTGTTACATATAAATAGAAGTAAAAAACAAAAATGGAAATGCGTTTTTTATGCATAGTAATGCTGTGAGAAGTGGTCGATTTTGTAATTTAAAGGTCATAACTTAGTGATTTTTAAAGATATCGACTTTAAATTTGATACACATATTCACCGCATACGTCTCGAATTTATTCCGGTTTTCGGATAATTCTGATTTTTTCTTGAAAACTTTGTAAAAACAAAACAAAAATGTATTCGGATTTCTCAAAATTTTGAATTAAAATAAAACTCAAAAATATGTGATCGCAGTTTGATATCCCGGTCTATTGTCAGTAATATGATTTAAGACAATTGAGTTTATCTCAAACATCGTACCTTTGGCAGCGTTTTCCGCAAACCATTATTTTGCAACAAAAACCGAAGAACATGACGTCACTCTGACGTCATTCCCGGTTGACCTATCATAGCCTCATATTTTTCCTTTCGCCAACATGTGTAGAATTGATTTGAGAGAAGGTACTGCAAGTTTGGTGACAATACCGGTGTTCGTTTAGGAGTTTTTACAAAATAACGGGAGGGGGGGGGGGCAAAAAATAGCCCCTGCCCCCCCCCCCCCCAGTAAGTCACGGGTTAAGGCATCTTACTGGTTTTTGACATACGTACTTATAGTTCGGTCTTTTGTGCACGCCATGGTGCTGCCACGCTTCGTAAAACTCATACTTATCTTTTAAAAATGGCACGAAATAAAATGTTACGCATTGCTCAACTTACCTCATGGGTGGGGCAAGTTGATCCAACACGTGGGGCAAGTTGATCAAAGTTGGGCATGCAGAGAGTGAAGAGATCGAAACCCCTGTTGATTGCTCTAATCTCCTAGTAGTATACCCAGGCATTGATATATAGGCTTATATATGAACAGGTAAGTATTAGGTATATATCCGAAGAATAAGGCCCGATCTGGTATTCTGCTCTATATTTGCATCATGACAGGACGTATTTGAATCAAAAAAATCCATTTGATTTGTTTATATATATGATACAATAGTTAGTTGTCAATGAATGAATGTTTGTACACAGATCTTTAGACACAGAAGGTTAAGCATGTGAATAGCTCGATGAAATAGCGCCTTTAACATAAGCTTGGAGTCTGAGATATAAAGTGGTGGTCTGCATATGCGCACGTGCTTAGTGACTGGAGTTCCGCTACGTGCAAAACTATCACCAGTCGTCCCTCAGGATATAGGCAATTTCGTCTGGATAGTTCCTGCAGTTTCCGATATCTCAAATATCGTGGCGCACTTGCGCACGTGCACATTGACATACACCCCGACACGTGTAAAACAGAGCTATAGTCTGTTCCACGTATCTTCAAAGGTCATTCAAAGTCAGGAACGATCAATGAACCATCGGGGTATATATATTTTGTTTTTATTTCCACATAAAATCAATGGCTGAGCTAATAAGCACGATATTTATTAAAGTTTTACCAATACCATTAAGGTCATCTAAGCAAGACATCGGAGAATGCAAATGCTGCGTACGATTTGCGTACGATATTTTTTAAGCCAAAGTTCATTGAAACTCGCGCTTACCAGCCCAGACATCTTTGAATGACCGTTGAAGATACGTGGAACAGACTATAGTAGTGATACATTGCTCCAGTCAGCATGCAAAATTTCAACTCAATGGACTCAGTAGTTTCGGAGATTATGTACAATCAAAATATGCAAAATAGGAGTCTGCACGTGCGCACGTGCATAGCGGAGTATGTACGTCCCGACATGTATAAAGCAGCTGGTTTAGTGCAACCCTAGTCTGCATGCCAAATTTCAACGCAATAGACCCAGTATGATTCGGATAAATAAAGCAGGGGTCCACACGTGCGCATTTGCGCATTTGCGCATAATATGACCCCCTTTCTTCCATTCCTGAGCGCGCCTCTGCCAAAAATGACTTTATTCCCTTTTTCTGGCCTCATATGTGCATATATAATTATAAGCTAACCGTCTATTGCGCCGTTATCGCTGGCATATCGTCATCACCAAGCCAGTCACCCCCCTTTTCATGTGCCTGAACACGCCCCTGAAACTCTACATGTAATAAATTATGCAAATAATGGAAGCAGAAGCTATCTTTTACATCTTGATAACTATAAATGCCCCTTACATTGCTCTATTTGCTTCCCGCCAAGCATTGAATATTTCCTGGAACCCCCCCCCCCTTTTCAAGCCCCTGAAACCGCCTCTGCCATGAAATTGTAATGATATTTCATTAACATCAACTAATTTGCACTTGTTGCAATCACCGTGAACCGATGTAACTCCTTCATACTTGAGGCAGTTACGAAGAAACCGTGAAGATCGCATTTCCGTATTATCGCCAAATATCGCCTCCGAACCCACCCAAAACTGTACCCTGGAACCGCCTCTGTTCAGGTAAAGAACTCAAAATTTTGACTCCAAATGCGGTATTCAATTCTATGAAAAGTCCCAAAATTTCATGGGCCTGCTCCCAGCCGTTCTGGAGATATCTGCAAAAAAACATGAGGGGGGGGGGGGGGCGGAATCCGCCCCCCCCCCCCCCCTGTTACAAATAGGGTTAATACGATCTACATTTCTAAAGAATAAAAAATCAGTTTTTTTATAGTGGTGCAACAGGGGGTATACACTACAAATATTGGAGGTATTTCTGATCCAACACAGCTGTCATGTTTATTAACCGATTGTAACGCAACTAATGGGGATCGATAGATATTGAATTGGGAATTGATACATGACGGTGACTTTTTAAAATTAAAAAATAATTGGTGCTTTCAGGTCACTAAATTTTGGGGTAAAATAAATGTCTTATAAAAGCGTCTTTTTTCTTTTCTTTTTTCGATAAATGAAATGGTGCGCTATTGTGACATCGGACCATAAAGCATATTTGCATCCATAGGTTGTGCCAGGTTAGCGAAAAAGGGAGGCAAAATATAAGAAAAAATTACTTCCTGTAAACCGCCCCTTTTGAAGTCCCTGAAACCGCCTCTGCCGTACAATATTTATTATAGTTTACTAAAATGAACTAATTTGTACTTGTTTCAATCACCGTAAACCTATGTAACTACTTTATACTTCAGGCAGTTAGGAAGAAGCCGTGAAGTTCGCATCTCCGTATTATCTTCAAAAGTCACCAAAAACAAACTCCAAAAACCGGGCCCTGGAGCCTCTGTCAAGGTTAAGAACTCAAAACTTTGACTCCATATGTGGAATTCAATTCTAGGATAAGTCCCAAAAGTTGCATGGGTATGCTCTTAGCCGTTAAGGAGAAATCTTCGAAAAACATGAGGGGGCGGAATTCGCCCTCTCTGCCACTAATAGGGTTAATTAATTCATTTGCCCATTTTCCAAATTTGTATAAGGAATTGCGTAATGTGTCATGCTGCGAAGCGGCGCAAAATTTTAATTTTTTTAACTGTGGATAGCTGGATTTTGACTGATGCAAAGCCAATTTTACGACTGTACATCCGACCGTTTTTTTTTTGGGGGGGGGGCAAAACATAGTATCAGGACCTTTAGAGGGGGGGCATGGCCCCTTTTGCTCCCCTGAATCCGCCCCTGATCTTAAACTTTGCTTACAATTTCACTAATGCTTATGTGCGAGATGCATTATACCAATGAGAGCACTTTGTGTCATAAGAGTCTCAATTTAATGCTTTGGATGGAAAGTATGGCCCAAAAACACAAATACCTCAATTTTGACATTTGACCTGACCGTGACCTGACGTGACCTTATTTGGAAACTTTCGCGTATGCTTTTGCATGCGTCTTATTGAGAGCTTTCTATTGCCGTATTGCGCGTCTCGCCGCGGTGATTGGTTCGGAAGATAACGAGGGGGTAGAATCTGCCCCCCCCCCCCCCCAGTGGAGCGCGTTCGGCTGGATACCCCAGCGGGGCGCGGGTTAAGCAATTTTTTCCAAGCTCTTCCCCCTCTCTCCAAAACTTTTCTGGAGAAACTCAACATCCCTGTTATAGGTCATACGACCAGATGCACACACATATACATATATAGTTATTGTAACTGGTCCATGACAGATGGTTCATGACAATAATAACTCAAACGATGTATTACATTATAGGTATTAGCAAAGCTTTCCATGGCAAGTATCATGAATCACTGTAAGGTGCTGAAAAGGAAAGAAGACACAGTAGCGGACACCGACGCAGGTCGAATAGGCATATCTTTTGCAATAAAAACATGCGCATTTTTTCTCTGACACAATCACTGCTAGTTTTGCCGAATTGATTCCATCTTTGAAAGTCGCACAGCTTAAAGATATTCACTTACCCAGTTTTCAGCATATATTTTGGAGCTTAGATGAACTGGACACAAGCATGGATTAGTGTTGGACATTACTCCAAAAGCTTAAACCAAGTACATGACTAATTAATTCATGTTATGTCATATTAATTTGAACCTTCCTGCGAGGAACACCAATAAAGTGATGAATAGTTAATAGTTATGTAGGCATTGTTAAACTATGATGTATATTTCATGTTGGTATATATGTAATTGTCAAGCTAAATTTGGAAATTTAGCCACACTGGTCCATTCTGGCTGTCATCTGTCAATAAAATTAGCCCGCCCTTGACTTGGGTCTCAGCCGAACGCCATCGACTGGGGGGGGGGGGGGGGGGATCTTCCGAACCAATGTAAGCAGCGAGACGCGCAAAGGGGCATTCGAAAGTTATCAATGAAACACATCTAAAGCATACTCGAAAGGTTCATATTGAAGTCAAATGTCAGGTCACTGTCAGGTCAAAGGTCAAAATCGAGGTATTTCTGTGTATGGGATATAGGTACTTGCTACTTCCCATCCAAAGCCTTCGAGTAAGACCATGATCACCCAAAGTGCTCTCAAAGGTATAATACACACCCCGCATGCGCTAAAGTAAGATTGTTGGCAAAAGTCAAGGTTCAGTGTCACAAAGGTCAAGGTTCAGTGTCAATGTCACAAAAGGTCACAACGTGCAAAATATCTACGAAAGTCATATGTCATGCAACATAAGTTTTATGGGTTATTTTACATGTATAATTCGATGGTGATAGTCGCTTTACCACCTGGCTTCATTTAAGTGAAGTAGGTAAGTGTCAAACTCAGGTCAAGGTCAGGTCACATAGGGTCAAAATTTGAAATTGATCAATATGAATAAAAAAACATGTTTCTGGACCAGTTATAAATCAGAAATGCAGCGGTGACGTACATTTCTTCGCAGCTGGACATAAATAACCAAACGCCAATTTAAAAAATACGTCATGAGTTACCCATACTTTAGGAGCCATAAGTCAGTCAAAAATGGTGATAGCGTTTAAAAATCATCTTAGGATTTGCCCATCTGTGGTTCTATAATATATTTCGCGTTTTTTTATATTTTTTACAAATTTTAATTGATTGGTTTAAAAACTCTGAGATAGCCATTTTGTAGCCCTTGCCATTGTTTATCTTTCGAGGTTTTGTATTGCATTTCCTCAAAATATGGCATTTATAGGTACGGTCTGCTAAATTTTAGCTGACTTTTTCGTCAAACTGGTGTGTAGTGACGTCACTAAATTAGATATATCCATACTATTTTTTGGCGAAATTGTTTCATTTTTTAACAGAATACGTAAAATTAATGTGAAAAGGGTAGTTAACGTTTCACGTTGATAGCGCTATTGTTTTTTTTAAACAATTGCGAAAGTTCGTCGGGAAGGGGGAAGGCGTTAAACGACCCCTAGTCAATAGCGGGTTAATAACAATGTATAATTTGGCTGCTCATCAATCATCTGAACATAATTGTTTGAATGCACAACTATATATTTATGAGTATATATTTATGCCCGTTGGAACGATATCAATGGACTATGGAAAAACCAGAGTGCGTGTGACTCTTCGTTGACAAGAGCAGTTCAATGAAAATAAGTAATCTGCCCCCCCCCCCCCCCTCAGTCAAATTTTATTTGACGAGTTCCTGCTCTGACTCCTCCCCTTTTTCCTATGCCCTCCAGTGATGCGTGACACTGAATGGCATAGGAAAAGGGGGAGGGGTCAGGGGGACCGCCCTGACAGTTCACTACATGGTATGAAAGAGATGAATGATTGAGTGAATGTATGGGAAGGGGAATTCGAATGCAACGTTATGCGGCTGAGTTTATAACCAGTGGGAGACGGTCCTCAGCGTAGCGTTGCACGGGGTATGCAGAACTGGCATTGAACCGCTCTCGGAACTCACTGTGAAATTTTGGGAGTCGAAACCCGTTGGTGGATCATCCAAGGAGGGGCCAAAAGGCAACCGGTGCCGGCTCACGAACAGGGAACCCCGACCTTATTCCTCCGGAACTATTACCTATTAACCCGTGAAAATGTACCACCCCACACTAACAGTGCAGTGGCCTCTGTGTTCACCGATGACTGACCTGCCTCCAAAAACAAACTTGTCTGAGCGGGTCAAGTTCGAATCAGCATGGCAACCATGGAAATCAACCCACACGCCACCGTTGCTCTAAGAATTGGTCATATCACGAAAATTCAGGTGTGAAACAATCTAACGATACCATAGTTCAAGCCCTGAGCTCAACAAAACACCGTGAGCAAAATTTTGAAAATGTTGCACATATTTGGCAAATGTTGCAAGCGGCTCAAATTCTTGCAAATTAAGCCGAAGTGTCCAGAAACTGATATCATTCGATTGAGCGGCCCGAAATTAACCGAAACAAGAGTTTTAAAATGTTTGAGAAATACAATTGTTGCAATGTTGCAAATTCCAACAGAAACCCGTTACAGTAACATTGGCTCTTAACGTATGCCACATTGGTGTAGTTTGAAATAGACGTGTTTTATCATCGGACATGATTTTCAGACAGCATCGGGGGTTTCGACAAGCCCCATGTTCGACCGTGCCACACGCTACGTTACCACCCAGGCAACAATGATTTCAGCTATCGAGAAAACTTCACAAAGCCTTATTCGTTGGCTGGTTTCGGTACATTCCAAGTCAAGTGTGCAGACATTTCGCTTGCCATGACGCAGATCTTTTGCAAGCGTAAGTGTGATAGTTGAATAAAGCGAATGATTAACAAAGTTAAAACAAAATCAATCGTATTCACCGTGCTACCGATTTATCACCAGCATGAGGACTGTTATAATCGAATATATAAACATATTATATGGACAAATAATTATGCCGATCACTGCAGATTATACAAATGGAAATAGTGAACATTTCGCTCATTATTCTGAGCTGTAAAGGATACAAAGTTGCACAGATATCTGCTTCTTAGAGTTCATATAAAGACACGCATCAGGTTCAGGCACTCAGTTCCACCCCCCCCCCCCCCCCCCCGCATACATGCACTCATATGCACCTTCGGGGTGCCGGTACTGATAGTGGGTCGCCCGAGACACCACCAGCATCGAGACACCGACCTTGGCTGGGCCGCTGCCAGTCCGCCGTATAAAAGCGGCCCGCTCTGACCTGCAGGCCACCAGTTAACGGAGACAGTCCCAGACCGACCCACACGCAAACACACACACCTCCAGTTGAGACGACCATGAAGGTGAGAGTGGCGGTGGCAGAGAGTGAGAGTGGGGTGATCGGGAGATGCAGCACCATACGCTGTGCCCTTGTGCAGCATGTGTGAGCGCACAGCGCCAGCCAGCAGGGTGGCCGATAATGTCAGCAGTGGGCGTAAATACTGCTAGATCATGGTGATGATTATTTTGTCGTCAGGAACTTAGCACCCCACCTCTGACTAGCTCTACCCGTCTTGGTGCCCCCCAGCTGTTCGTGTTCCTAGCTGTGCTGGCAGCGGCCGCCGCTGCGCCCCAGGGCTATGGCTCGAAGCCATCCAACGGCTACGGAGCTCCGGAAGAAGCAGCCTCCGAACAGCAGCCCAGCGTGGCCTCTTCGTACGACGCGCCTCAGGGCGAAGCCTCCGGCCCGGAAGGCAACATCGCTGGGGAGCCGGCCTCGTACAACTTCGAGTATGCTGTGAACGACGAGGAAAGCGGCACCGACTTTGGCCAGCAGGAGACCCGCGAGGGCGACAGCACGTCTGGCTCCTACTATGTGCTGATGCCGGACGGTCGTATGCAGATCGTCAACTACTCGGTCGGTGCCGACACCGGATATGTCGTCGATATTCAGGTAAAAGCGTAATAATTCATATAATTATTATTCACCGTCAAACAGTGCTAAGCTGCAATTTGCTAGGTAAATAATTCACATACTATATATAACACGTAAATATTGTCTTGGATGGTCAATAATGTTCTTTTCCGTCTCCATAATTGAAGCCAACAGTTTCGTGTCACAGGATACAAGGTAAAGGTATTGAGAGAATGAAGTAAAAGGTGTAGAAAAAAAAAGTAATAATGTCAGCATAACCACGCAGGTCACAATGTTTATACCCACGCAGATAATAATGTTTTGTCTCGATTTCAGTACGAGGGAGAGGCCAATCTTGGTGGGGCAGCCTCCGGACAAGAGGAGAGCGTGGTGGAACCGCAGAAATCATACGGATTCTAATGAGAAAACGTCTCCATCAGCGCAGAGGATAGATGACGACAGTGTTGCTCTAGCCTTCGAGTGATTTAAACCCTTCCGACACCGCGCAGGTAGTCTTTCAATTGTGTTGAGCTCAGATCAGTGCTGGTTATATTCCGCCGATCGCAAATCCCTTCTACGAAGATTGTAATTATGGACACTCGCCAGTCACCTTTCCTGATGAATACGGAATGGCTCCCATTTGACTATGAAACCCAGATGATGACAGCGATGTGTTTGAATAACCAGATGTGTCATGTTTTCTGTTTGGACCAGGACGTTGATGAAGACGATATTTATATGGACCTGTAAATAGTCATATTTATTTTCCTCGTGTCGTGTGTGTTATGTCTGCGTACGTTCCATAAACTGAGAAAATATAAGCAAGCACTTGTTTACATGTTGTTTCTGCAATGAATGAAAGACAAAAGTTGCTAATGCCTTTCCCGGACAAAAGGTCAAGATAAAGGTAGGGATAACAATTAAATGCAGATGAAATGTTCGATGAAATGCAGGTGATAGGAACGAAGGACAATACTTTTGAACAATAACGCTCTAATAGAAAAATAACTTGCTATCGATCGATCATGAACACAGTGACACTAAACTTCAAAATACTTCATATTTCCTATCGCGAAACCGTTCTCCTCCATCGCGATAGTGAAGCTCATATCGGAAATATAGATGTCGCCAGCGCACACGTCCTGGCTTCGCTCCGGGCTACTTGCTTTCGCTGAGAAAAGGAGCACAACTGAATACCGATACATCCCCACGTATCGGCAAAAACGACAGTGGCTTATTTTTACATATTGTATTAGTGATACCATGCCTGAATTTTACATTTTGTCACATGCTGTGCTGGCAAAACGCGCCTACACTGCACCCACTAGATTGTGTATGATAGCGAAGCCGTGTGAGGTAAGTTGTTTGAGGGTTGTGTTTACGATATGTTTGTCAAATGTTTGTGTCGAGGATATAGGGAAGATCGGAGTGAAAAAGTACAACTAATATATGATAAAACAAAAACACTAGACAAACAGAGCAAGGACAAATAAACACAGGTCATCAGAGCCATGTACGATTGACATTGGCTGGAAAGTCACACATTTCCTTATTTTAGAGAAACTTTACGAACTCTTACAAAGGAAAATTTGCTCTAAATCAGCCACACTTGCCACACTTGCTGAAAATTTGCTTTAATACAGCGAAATACAATGAGTTTTGGAATTGTGTCGGACCATTTGGAATTTTGCACATTCAACCCAATGTTTTTTACCGTTCTGAATCCACCTATGGTTCCAAGTTTGTCAAACAGACGATAACACCATTAAGGGGAAGGTGGGACCCAAGATGAGCCACGTTTTCTTGGACGACATTGCAGACATATTAATTACGATAAACTAGTTATGAGGGAGCGCGAAGCGCTCGCGAGTCCTCACTGAATACCGGATTTTTATCACATATAAGCGGCCGACCCAGCCCGACCCGACCCGACCCGATCCGGCCGCATATTTCCTAAGTGTATACAGCTGGCGGGGGTGTTTGGAAATAGCAATCACTTCGGAAACATAAGTCAGTCAAAAATATAGATATTGCTTCTTTTTTTGGAGGCATCGTCCATACTTGGTTCTCCAATATATCTTCCGGTTTTTTAATATGTTTGAGAAGAAGAAAAATATTCTGGGAAATTGTTCCCCAAAAATATTATTTTTGGGGGAACAATTTCCAAAATCAAACTTTTCAAACATATTAAAAACCGGAAGATGTATTGGAGAACCAAGTAAGGACGATACCCCAAACAAATGTCAAAGCAATATCTATATTTTTGACTGACGTCCTGGTATAGCTGAGAAACGGCTGGGCCGAATAAGCTGACATTTGGTGTGTGGTTTAAGATCGCATTGCTGGCAATTTTGCGCAAGTCAAACTGGGTTCCACTGCACGTGCAGGAGGGGGGGGGGGGGGCATTTTCCCCTGATGCCCCCCCCCCCCCTCCTGGATCCGCCAGTAATCTTTCGGAAGTTTTTTCTTCTTCGCGCGGCGCTACCTCTTTTTGTTCTCGAGATATAGACGGGTTTTGGTAAGGACACCCATTTATGGCCTACATTTTACCTTTGTTGACGTCAGGTGACCTCAATGACCTAAATGACCTGACCTAAAATAATGACTTAGTACTTTCATTGGACCTTGTTTGTTTCGAGCTATCTAAGTTGTTTCTGTTTGTCGATACGTTGCATTACTTTTGAAATCTTGTAGGGGCGGGTATCCACCCCCCCCCCCCGTTGGTTCGAAATTGGTGCGAACCCCGTCTGTGCGTGGGTTAACCATTGTAGATGCACGCACAAGGGACCTTGAAGGTCCCAGCAGAAACACCATCAATAAGAGGCAACGCGGAACGTCTGGCCATCAACATTTCACGTTGTCCCGATTGCTCACGTTTGTGACATATTAAATTGGAAACGCATAAATTCGAGGTAATTCACAGTCACTCATGTGTAGACTATGGAGTGTGGAGGCGCTTTACGCGAAACGATCCGTCGTAAGTTTGAAAGACAACTTCAGAAAATAGCAATGTATAAAACTTCCGTTGAAAATGTTAAGCGCTCACGGGATTTTCAAGTAGCTTGTCTTAGTTTATGGCCACTGGCAGATCCAGCAGGAATATAACTACGACCAGACGAGAGGGGGGGAGGGCAAGTTGACATGCCCAAAACTGCCCAAATTCGCCCAAAATTTGACATATTTTCTGATTTAGAAAGACAAATTAACCCGCACCCCGCTAGGGTATTCGGTCGAACTAAATTAAAAAAATGACGTCATGAGTTACTTATACTTACAGAGCCAAAAGTCAATTAAGATATTGCTTTGAAAACTTGGTTTGGGTATCGTCCATACCTGGTTCACTCAGATATATTCCGTTTTTCCTATCTTCAAGAAGAAAAAAATGTGAAAAGTTTTCTTTAAAAAATTATGTTTTTTTTATTTTTAGGAGTCAAAAACCCAAACTTTCGCAAATCTTAGAGAGTAGTTTTGAAGAGAATGTCATTTCCTTTCTTTTTACGATTTTCTACGATTTGTCAAATATTTATCGTTTTTCGACCAAAAATGGCGTGACATGACATTCAAACGTCATGATCCCCCAAAGTACTATCTCAATTTCATTGAACTTTTGTGAAAAGATGTAGCACTAATGCAGCATAAGGTAATGTAAGTTTTACGTCGAATCCTATCATAGGGGTTGGGCCGAGGGGCCTAGGCCTTCGGCCCTAGGAGGGGGGGCACGTGCCCCCTGTGCCCCCCCCCCCCCCTGCCTGCGCCCCTGTTTGCAAGCGTAAGTGTGATAGGTGAATAAATCAAATGATTAGCAAAGTTAAAACAAAAATCCTATTCAACGATTTATCACCATCGTGAGGCCAGTTATAATCGAATACAAAAAAAAAATGTTCCTATGGATGAATAATTATGCCGATCACTGCAGATTATACAAATGGAAATAGTGAATATTTCTCTAATTATTCTGAGCCGTAAATGATCAAAAGTTGCACAGATATCTGCTTCTTAGAGTTCATATAAAGACACACGATTCAGGCACCCCGCGCACACGCACACATATGCACCTTCGGGGTGCCGGTACTAATAGCATGGGTCGCCCGAGACACCACCAGCATCAAGACACCGACCTTGGCTAGGCCGCTGCCAGTCCGCCGTATAAAAGCGGCCCGCTCTGACCTGCAGGCCCTCCCATCCTCACATCCTTGTATCCTACGCGCACTCGTTGCAGATAGGCTTACACACGATTCGCTCCGCTCGCTCGCCGGTTTGCTCGCTCTGTTTCGTTTGGTTTCCTTAGTTCACATTAGGTAGGTTTCTTGCATTTTCTTTTCAGTTCCGTCCTGCTTCTTCCCCATGTCGGGGAAAAAGCGCCGTAAGGACGAACTATCGGATTCTGACTCGGATCTCAACCTGACCACCCCTCCTGATCATGCCATGGACTCCGACTCCCCGGTACCTGACCCTCGCCCGTCCCCGACCACTGCTCCCGACTCCGACCCTCGCTCGTCTCCGACCACTGCTCCCGACTCCGACCCTCGCCCGTCCGTGACCTCTGCCCCCGGCACCGACCTTCGCTCGTCCATGACCACCGCCCCCGGCACTGAACCTCGCTCGTCCTCTGGCCACGCACGGAACACTGACCTCGGCTCATCTGTACCCACCGCCCCGGCTACCGAACCGCATCTGGAACCCTTTGGCTCATTCCTAGTGATTAAGCCGACGAATAGCAACATCTCATTCCGTAAAATCAACATCTTCTGGCCCACCAAACAGCTCGACGCCATCTGCGGAACAGGCTTGCTCCAAATCGAAACCCCGGCAAACGGCTCACTGATCGTGAAAACGGAAACTCGTGCCCAGACCAAGAAACTGCTGCAGTGTACCAAATTCTGCGAGAAGGCGGTCACTGTCTCACTCCATCACGCCCGCAACACCACCCAAGGAACCATCTTCGCTCCGGAGATGCGGTTCATGAAGGAAGACGAAATTCTCGAGGGTCTCCGCCCGGAAGGAGTATCACACGTGCGGCGACTGACCACCTTCCGAGACGGTCAGAGGCGCGACACCAGCCTCCTCGTTCTGACCTTCCAGACCACCACTCTGCCGTCCACCCTGCTCGCTGGCTACATCAAATACAACGTGAACGTATTCATCCCCAACCCCATGCGCTGCTTCAAGTGCCAGAGATTCGGACACACCGTCAAATTCTGCAAGGGAGATGCCAAGTGCCACAGGTGTGGTGAAGCGCCGCACGAAGGCTCTGCCTGTGCCGCACCAGCCAAATGCCTGAGCTGCAAATCAACCGATCACACCGTCTCATCCACCCAGTGCCCCATCTGGAGAAAGGAAAAAGAAATCTGCGCACTGAAGGCCTCCTCCAACATGTCGTACCCACAGGCGCGACGCGCAGTCGAAGAAAAGGTATGCACTCCGACATCAAAGACATACGCACAGGTAACCAAAAAACAAACAGTCACGAGTGGAACTCAAACAGAGCCCCTGCCCCAACTCCCGCCTCTCAAACTCCTGACTCCTCCCAATCCGATCGCCAGTACCCCAGCCACCGCCACCCCGGCCCCTGAGCCGCCCGCGACCAGATGCACCGACACCCAGACCGAAGATGACCGGCCATGCCCTCCGGCTATGGTCCGTCCAGGCCCACATCGGGTAAACAACCGACCGGACCGGGCCGCCCAGCCGGTTCAGACACGCTCCTCCCCTCTCTCTCAGACGGGACAAGGAACGAGCCAGGAGCGGCAGCCGCGTCCTGCCGTTCGTGTGGCTATGGGCCACTCTCGTTCCACGTCCGCTGGAAGTGACCCACCTCGTCGAGGTGGGCGAACACACAACAGAGTCCAATGATGTCCAATATACTCCAGTGGAACTGCTGTGGACTCATCTCTAAATGGAGCGAAATGAAAAACTTCTTTTCTGTACTTGCGCCGATTATTATTGCCTTACAAGAAACATGGTTTTTGCCTACGGATAATTACAATTTCAACCTTTTCGATTACTCCCTTTACCGTCACGATGAAATATTTGGACAGCGTAGACACGGAGGTGTCGCTCTGTATATTCATAACAATTTCACACATGATAAAATCGACTTACAAACAGATCTGCAGGCAGTGGCTTGCACAGTCCATATCAACGGTCGTACCATAGATGTTTGTAGCATTTACATTCCTCCAAGTAGTGATACAGATGATTTAAACCAACAACTCGACAACCTAGTAAACCAGTTTCGGAACCCGTTTCTTCTCCTCGGAGACTTTAACGCCCACAGTCCCGACTGGTGGACCGGGCAACAAATGAATATTCGAGGTCAGAAGGTTGAAGATTTTGTTTCTGCACACAATCTAGTAATACTTAACAACGATCAACCAACATTTTTCAGCCTATCACACAACACTGAATCGGCGATTGATCTTTCTCTTTGTTCACCCTTACTTGGTACATGGTTTGAATGGAGCGTGGATGGTGATATACACAACAGCGATCACTATCCAATTTCTCTCAGAACAACATTTCACCATGATGGAACTCCCTTCTTTTTGCCCCGCTGGAACCTCGACAAGGCGGAGTGGCATATATTTACCGAGTTATGTGAAGATATCCAAATAGAACAAGAAGATAATCCTGAACAATGTATTTCTGACATAACACAAGCAATTTTGTTAGCAGCAAATCAAACAATACCTAAAACGAAACCCTGTTTGCGCAGATCTGCCGTTCCATGGTGGTCTCCTGCAATACGACAGGCTATTGCTAGAAGGAAAAGGGCCTTTAGGGCATACCTTCACCATCGAACACAACAAAACCTAATAACCAGAAACAGGGAACGAGCTTGCGCTCAAAGAATAATTCGAACGGCCAAACGAGCTTCCTGGCAACGCTTTCTTTCTCGATTTACGCATTCTACTCCTCTTAGTAAAATCTGGCAATTAGTTCGTCGCTTATCGGGCAAACGATGTCAACCGAGCATTCCAATCATTCGCATTCCTGGAAACCATGACTCCATTAGTGAACCGAAAGAGGTCACTAATATCTTGGCTGAGAGATTTGCACATCACAGTTCAAACAACAATTACTTCCATGGCTTTATCGAAAATGCACAGGCGGCTTTCTACACTCGGCCAGCAGCCTTCCTTTCTAACAACGAAGAAGATTACAACAGTTTATTTTCGCTTTCAGAGTTAAAAACGGCCGTTACCTCCGCTGGTAATACATCGGTAGGGCCTGATGATTTACATTACGCTTTCTTTCGTCATCTTTCGGATGCTTCTTTGGTTATGATGCTACGTTCATTAAATAATTTATGGCAAATACATGTTTTTCCAGAAGCCTGGAGGGAGAGTATCATTATTGCTATCCCCAAACCAGGGAAACCCAGAAACAACCCGGATAATTATCGCCCGATTGCCCTTACAAGCTGTTTTGGAAAGATATTCGAGAGAATGGTTGCCAAGCGATTATCATTTATTTTGGAAAAAGAAACACTACTGTCGAAATACCAATGTGGTTTTCGTAAAAATCATAGTCCCATAGACCATCTCATCAGATTAGAAACAGATATTCGAAAAGGTTTCAGAGGCAAAAAGCACACGACTGCCGTTTTCCTGGACATTAGAAAGGCCTATGACATGGTGCATAGACCAGCCGTCATCCATAAGCTACACAGACTTGGCATAAAGGGGCATCTAGGTTCTTACATATATAATTTTTTGACTGGCATGAGACAGTTCAGCGTTAAATGCAGGTCCATTTTCTCAAACCCTCAGCAGATGGAAAACGGCCTACCCCAGGGAAGCTGCCTCTCTCCTCTGCTGTTTAATATTTTCATAGATGATTTATTTAATGATATTCCTCCAGGTATTTCCTTTTCCCTTTTTGCTGACGACAGTGCAATGTGGTGCAGCGACCGAGATTATGACGTCTCCACAATCCGCCTACAGACAGGTCTCGCAAAGTTGGAGCTTTGGTCCAGAAGAAATGGTTTGGAATTTTCCACTGAAAAATCTGCAGCCATCATATTTAGTCGCACCTCAAACATTCAACCATCACGAAACCTCCACATTTATAACAACACGATTCCATATGTTTCCAAATTTAAGTTTCTTGGAGTAATCCTAGACAGAAGGCTTTCCATGCAACAGCATGCAAAACACATTAAGATGAAATGCAGCTCCAGACTTAATTTATTTAGATGTCTCACAGGTACTCCATGTGGTGCAGATCGAGCAACATTACTGCGTCTATACAAAGCGTTAGTTCTTCCCATTATAGAATATGGTGCAGCTGTATATGCTGGAGGTAGTAAAACGGCATTAAAATCACTTGAAACAATACAAAACTCATTTATTAGAATTGCCATAGGTGCGATGAAGACGTCGCCCGTATCTGCCTTACAGGTAGAGGCCAATATCCCTCCACTCTACGTAAGACGAATGGATCTCTCACTTCGGTATGTCGCTAAGATTAAACAGAATCCAGAACACGCATCTCATACAGCTATTAATATATTACCCCATATACACCACAACTACGTTGGACCTAGTGAAAGGCGCTCGGGACTGACTATAGCGTCACGAGTCAATTTATTTAGCCAAGAACTTCAATTCAACATGCCAAACATAACACCTTTGCCGGACTTGAATGTGGTACCGTGGAAACTGCACCCTAGATCAGTATCTTTTCTCTTCACATTTAACAAAAAAGACGTATCCTCGCAGGAAGCTCAGCAAATCTTTTTACGTTTTCAAGAAGAACATATGGATTTGCAGTTTATTTACACCGACGGATCGAAGGGAAACGAAGGTACAGGAAATGCAATTGTAGTGGATGGACTGGCGAATTTAACCGGTAGACTGCCAGATGGTACATCTATATTCATTGCCGAACTCCATGCGATCCTGATCGCCCTTAAATTTGTTCATCTTCATAATATAAGGAAGACATGCATTTGCTCCGATTCTAGGTCTGCCCTAGAAAGTATCATCTGCCCATCCTTTAATCAATACTTACACTTTGAATTGTTAAATGTTCATCAAACACTTGTTGAAAACGGAGCACAAATACAGTTTCTTTGGGTGCCAGGGCACAGCGGAATCCCTGGCAATGACCGTGCGGACGAGGAAGCCAAGGCAGCACTTGCTCTGCCAAATATCACCGACATCCCCACCAACTTTCATTCCATTAAATCTGCAATACGACAAAATACAAGATTATTCTGGCAGAGGAAGTGGAGCGATGATCCTGCCCGTACACAATTACACGAAATCAAGCCAGACATAGGAATATGGACATCGTGTTTCAGGCAAAATCGATTAGAGGAGAAAGCATTGACAAAGTTGAGAATAAGTCATACATATCTCACTCACTCATATATATATTCACAGTCAATAAGGCCAGTATGTACTACATGTAATCAAACACTCACGGTCAAACATATATTGTTATATTGCGACGACTTCATCAACCAAAGACGCGTCTTAAAGGACTACTGCACGGCAAAAAACATTCCATTTTCTTTGTTCGTCCTGCTGGGTGATGAAAACCCTGACCTCATTAAGCTCTTATTTCAATTCCTGAGAGACATCAACATACTTAATCGATTATAATATTTCATATAGCAGAAAATATAGTTGAATGAAAATATACAGGCGCGAAATGATCCGAGTGGATCGAAGCGCCTCAAACCTAACAAACTAACTAACTAACCTGCAGGCCACCAGTTAACGGAGACAGTCCCAGACCGACCAGCACGCGCGCACACCCCTCCAGTTGAGACGACCATGAAGGTGAGAGTGGCGGTGACAGAGAGTGAGAGTGGGGTGATCGGGAAATGCGGCACCATACGCTGTGACCTTGTGCAGCATGTGTGAGCGCACAGCGCCAGCCAGCAGGGAGGTCGATATTGTCAGCAGTGGGCGTAAATACTTCTAGATCATGGTGATGATTCTTTTGTCGTCAGGAACTTAGCACCCCACTTCTGACTCGCTCTACCCGTCTTGGTGCCCCCAGCTGTTTGTCCTCCTAGCTGTGCTGGCCGCGGCCGCCGCTGCGCCCCAGGGCTATGGCTCGAAGCCATTCAACGGCTACGGAGCTCCGGAAGAAGCAGCCTCCGAACAGCAGCCCAGCGTGGCCTCCTCGTACGACGCGCCTCAGGGCGAAGCCTCCGGCCCGGAAGGCAACATCGCTGGGGAGCCAGCCTCGTACAACTTCGAGTATGCTGTGAACGACGAGGAGAGCGGCACCGACTTTGGCCAGCAAGAGACCCGCGAGGGCGACAGCACGTCTGGCTCCTACTATGTGCTGATGCCGGACGGTCGTATGCAGATCGTCAACTACTCGGTCGGTGCCGACACAGGATATGTCGTCGATATTCAGGTAAAAGTGTAATGTCTTGGATCGTCAACAATGTTTTTCCGTCCCCATAATTGCCGCCAACAGTTTCGTGTGACAGGATAAAAGGTAAACGTAATAAGGGAACACAGTAAAATCTAAGAATATTTGTTTGACAGACAAATGTAAATCGATTGAATGGAAGGCGTTATTTTTATCTAGGAATGCATGTGTTTTGAAATTTATTTTAAGCTAAAAAACGAATAATTACCCGACGTTTCGCGTTTATTGCGTATTCAATGGTATATTGCTTCTTAGTTTATTGCTCAGTCAAAACATGAACTTCTAGATAAAAATAAGCCCTTCCATTCACTCGTTTTACAGTTAAAGCTGTAGAAAAGAAACAAAATGTAATAATGTCAGCATAACCACGCATATCACAATGTTTATACCCACGCAGATAACATTTCTTGTCTCGATTTCAGTACGAAGGAGAGGCCAATATTGGTGGGGCAGCCTCCGGACAAGAGGGGAGCGTGGTGGAACCGCAGAAATCCTACGGATTCTAATGAGAAAACATCACCAACAGCACAGAGGATAGATAACGCCCGTGTTGCTTAGGGTGTCCCAAAACATCACTTTTTCGCCGGTGCAAGCTTGCCAATTGACACGGCGTTCTTCTTTAGCCCAATAACAAGTATGCCAAATTTCATTTTGATCCTTTGAGTTGTGGTCCCCCCAGTAAGTCGTTGACCGACCCCTACCAAAAAAGTCAGAAATCAAAGTATTTGTACATACCTCCGCCTGTGCTCATTTGAAAAGTCTTATCGAGTAGAGTAAACTTTAATTCCGTCAAAATGCTCTATAGGATCGAAATGAAATTTGGCATACTTGTTACTGGCCCAGAGAAGAACGACGTGTCAATTGGCAAGCTTGCACTGACGCAAAAGTGTTTTTTTTTACACCCTAGTGTTGCTCTTGCCTTCGAGTGATATAAACCCATCCGACACCGCGCAGATAGTCTTTCAATTGTGCTGAGCTCAGATCAGTGCTGGTTATATTCCGCCGATCGCAAATCCCTTCTGAGATTATTGTAATTATGGACACTCGGCAGTCACCTTCCCTGATGAATACGGAATGCCTCCCATTTGACTATGAAGCCCAGATGATGACAGCGATGTGTTTGAATCGCCAGATGTGACATGTTTTCTGTTTGGACCAGGACGTTGATGCAGATGATATTTATATGGACCTGTAAATAGTCATATTTATTCTCCTCGTGTCGTGTGTGTTATGTCTGCGTGCGTGCTATAAACTGAGAAAATACAAGCAATCATATTTTACATGTTGTGTCTGGAATGAAGAAAACTCAACAGTTGCTAATGCCGTTTCCGGGCAAAAGGTGAAAACAAAAGTAGGGATATGGATGCAGGGGATAATAACGGAGGACAATATGTTAACGATGATTTTCAATAGCAGGCAATATGTCATGATGTAACGATGCAGATGTGGTTGTTTCGAACAATAACGCTCTGGTATAAAAACAAATATTTATATCGATCGATCATGAACATAGTGACACTACACTTCAAAATAATTAATATTTCCTATCGCGAAACCGTTCTCCTCCAAGGCGATAGTGAAGCTCATATCGGAAATATAGATGTCTCTAGCGCTCATGCCCTGGCTTAAAAAAATGAGGGTTGTGTTATGAGATATTTGCCAAATGTTTTTATCGAGGATAGGGAAGCTCTTAGTGAAAAAGTACAACTAATATATGATTAGAACAAAACACTAGAATGACAGACATAGGCGTCGGAAGTGGTGTTGCAGGGTGGCAGCTGCCACATCAACTTTTGAACTGGTGTGGCGGTGCCACACCAACTTTCCAGTCGCCCATATATACCCGGTCTCCGAAATCCAAGCAAATATATATACGAACGCGATTTGTAGATGGCATGGTAACCTTGGATTCTGACGGGAATCCATGTATTTACGTTGTTTTCCAGGTAATCTGAGTCAGGTATTTCCCAGTTTCAACGATCATTACTACTAAAAAAATCACATGAATCCTTGTTATAGGTACACGAGCTTGTGCGCTGCCGCGAAAGAAGCGTCGTGACATTTTCAGTTTATGTAGGACCTTACTGATGGTATGATGGTCTGATGGTTAACCCTGACGGTTTGGTCGTTTTTCCTGAAGTTCTCATCGTCTGATATGGCTTATTCTTATGGTATGACGGCGTGCATTATGGTCTGATGGTTACCTAATCATGTTCACTGGTGGCGGAACGGGGGTGGAACCATTCCCCCCTAGGTTTTTCTGGAATAACTCGCGTAGTTTTCAACCGATTTTGATGGAACTGTCAGTACACTATTTTTGAAACATTTCGCACATACGCTGAAAATTGTGCATTTCTAACCCCTATGACCCGTGACTTATGACCTGTTTCTCAAGGTCATGTCAGGCGCAACTGGCGTCCCGCAGTATGGATGCTTGTAACTTGTGCAGTTTCCGAGTGTTTGTTGTTCATGAGTATATGTACAGGTGTTTCCACGTGACAGTTGTGGTTTCCACTGATATTGTAACCTCGATGGACCTTTGCAGAGGTCAACTGAGGTCATTGACCTCCGATGACCTCCGATTATTTGTTTGGGCTTCTGGCGGTTTCTAGGACTTTTGTGACGCTGATTTCAAATTTGCGATCCATTTTACATAATTATATGTTCCACTGGGGCATGCACTTCCACAGGTCAACCGAGGTCACTAACCTCAGATGACCTGCCATGACCTTTTTGGAATTTATCAGTTTTTAGGACATTTTGTGAAGCTGATTACGAATATGGCACCCATTAAACATTATGATATGCTCATTCACGATTCTAGCTCGATAAAATTCCATTTATACGTATTTACCGTTTTGATGACTTTTGGGTCATTGACATGACCTCAGAGGTCACCTAATGACCCAAGACCTTAAAATAATCAGGTATCATCGGCTTCCTCTCGTCACAAGCAACACTTTCGTCTTTGTCTTGAAGCTCTAGCTCAATTAAGGGCCACACGCTAAGGGGGGGGGGGAAGTCGTACCAAGCCCCCCCCCCCCCCTTCCACCCGAACACGTAGTGATTTTGCCCTACCCGGGCGAGGGTTAGCCCTATTAGTGGCAGGCTCCTGGCTACCCCTATTAGTGGTAAGGGAGGGGGGCGGATTACCCCCCCCCCCCGAATATCTCAAGATCTATCCGTCCGATTTGCACAAATCAAACGGTGTTTGATTCCCCTTAATACGATCTACATTTCTAAAGAATCAAAAATCTTTTTTTTTATAGTGGTGCAACAGGGGGCATAAACTACAAATATTGGAGGTATTTCTGATCCAACACAGCTGTCATGTTTATTAACCGATTGTAACGCAACTAATGGGGATCGATAGATAATGAATTGGAAATTGATACATGACGGTGACTTTTGAAAATGAAAAAATCATTGGTGCTTTCAGGTCACTAAATTTTGGGGTAAAATAAATGCCGTATAAAAGCGTCTTTTTTCTTTTCTTTTTTCGATAAATGAAATGGTGCGCTATTGTGACATCGGACCATAAAGCATATTTGCATCCATAGGTTGTGCCAGGTTAGCGAAAAAGGGAGGCAAAATATAAGAAAAAATTACTTCCTGTAAACCGCCCCTTTTGAAGTCCCTGAAACCGCCTCTGCCGTACAATATTTATTATAGTTCACTAAAATGAACTAATTTGTACTTGTTTCAATCACCGTAAACCTATGTAACTACTTTATACTTCAGGCAGTTAGAAAGAAGCCGTGAAGTTCGCATCTCCGTATTATCTCCAAATGTCACCAAAAACAAACTCCAAAAACCAGGCCCTGGAGCCTCTGTCAAGGTTAAGAACTCAAAACTTTGACTCTATATGTGGAATTCAATTCTAGGATAAGTCCTAAAAGTTGCATGGGGTATGCTCTTAGCCGTTAAGGAGAAATATTCGTAAAACATGAGGGGGCGGAATTCGCCCTCTCTGCCACTAATAGGGTTAATTAATTCATTTGCCCATTTTCCAAATTTGTATAAGGAATTGCGTATTGTGTCATGCCGCGAAGCGGCGCAAAATTGTAATGTTTTTAACTGTGGATAGCTGGATTTTGACTGATGCAAAGGCAATTTTACGACTGTACGTCCGACCGTTTTTTGTTTGGGGGGGGGGCAAAACATAGTATCAGGACCTTTGGAGGGGGCATGGCCCCTTTGGCTCCTCTGGATCCGCCCCTGATCTTAAACTTTGCTTACAATTTCACTATTGCTTATGTGCGAGATGCATTATACCTATGAGAGCACTTTGTGCCATAAGAGTCGCAATTTAATGCTTTGGATGGAAAGTATGGCCCAAAAACACAAATACCTCAATTTTGACATTTGACCTGACCGTGACCTGACGTGACCTTATTTGGAAACTTTCGCGTATGCTTTTGCATGCGTCTTATTGAGAGCTTTCTATTGCCGTACTGCGCGTCTTGCCGCGGTGATTGGTTCGGAAGATAACGAGGGGGTAGAATCTGCCCCCCCCCCCCCAGTATCCAGCGCGTTCGGCTGGATACCCCAGCTCGTTAAACATTTTTTTCCAAGCTCTTCCCCCTCTCTCCAAAACTTTTCTGGAGAAACTCAACATCCCTGTTATAGGTCATACGACCAGATGCACACACATATACATATATAGTTATTGTAACTGGTCCATGACAGATGGTTCATGACAATAATAACTCAAACGATGTATTACATTATAGGTATTAGCAAAGCTTTCCATGGCAAGTATCATGAATCAAAGGTGCTGAAAAGGAAAGAAGACACAGTAGCGGACACCGACGCAGGTCGAATAGGCATATCTTTTGCAATAAAAACATGCGCATTTTTTCTCTGACACAATCACTGCTAGTTTTGCCGAATTGATTCCATCTTTGAAAGTCGCACAGCTTAAAGATATTCACTTACCCAGTTTTCAGCATATATTTTGGAGCTTAGATGAACTGGACACAATCATGGATTAGTGTTGGACATTACTCCAAAAGCTTAAACCATGTACATGACTAATTAATTAATGTTATGTCATATTCATTTGAACCTTCCTGCGAGGAACACCAATAAAGTGATGAATAGTTAATAGTTATGTAGGCATTGGTAAACTATGATGTATATTTCATGTTGGTATATATGTCATTTTCAAGCAAAATTTGGAAATTTAGCCACACTGGTCCATTCTGGCTGTCATCTGTCAACAAAATTAACCCGCCCTTGACTTGGGTCTCAGCCGAACGCCATTGACTTCGCCATGGTCTTCCGAACCAATGATCGCAGCGAGACGCGCAAGGGGGGCATTCGAAAGTTATCAATGAAGCACATCTAAAGCATACTCGAAAGGTTCATATTGAAGTCACATGTCAGGTCACAGTCAGGTCAAAGGTCAAAATCGAGGTTTCTCAGTGTTTGGGACATAGGTACTTACTACTTTCCATCCAAAGCCTTCGTTTGGGACCATGATCACCAAAAATGCTCTCAAAGGTATAATACACATCCCGCATGCGCTGAAGTAAAATTGTTGGCAAAAGTCAAGGTTCAGTGTCACAAAAGTCAAGGTTCGTTGTCAATGTCACAAAAGGTCACCACGTGCAAAATATCTACGAAAGTCATCTGTCATGCAACATATGTTTTATGGGTTATTTTACATGTATAATTCGATGGTGATAGTCATTTTACCACCTGGCTTCATTTAAGTGAAGTAAGTGTTAAACTCAGGTCAAGGTCAGGTCACATAGGGTCAAAATTTAAAATGTATCAATATGAATAAAAAAACATGTTTCTGGACCAGTTATTAATCAGAAATGCAGCGGTGACGTACATTTGTTCGCAGCTGGACATAAATAACCAAACACCAATTTAAAAAATACGTCATGAGTTACCCATACTTTAGGAGCCATAAGTCAGCCAAAAAGGGTTATAGTGTTTTAAAGAAAAAATGCTTAGGATTTGCACATATGTGGTTCCCTAATATATTTCGCGTTTTTTAATATTTTCGGAAAATTTTAATTTATTAGTTTAACCCTGGCCCGGGTAGGGCAAAATCACTACGTGTTCTAGTAGGGGGGTACGACCCCCCGACCCCCCCCCCCCCTAGCGCTTCGCCCCTAATTGAGCTAGAGCTTCAATTCAAAGACGACCGTGTTGCTTGTGACGAGGAGAAGCCGCTGATTTTAAGGTCCCCCGATTTTAAACCCCCGATTTTAACCCCCGATTTTAAGGTCTTGGGTCAATAAGTCACCCCTGAGGTCATGTCAATGACCCAAAAGTCATCAAAATAGAAAATGCGTAAAAACTGAATTTTATCGAGCTCGAAATATTATAATGCTTAATAGGTGCCAAATTCGTAATCAGCGTCACAAAATGTCCTCAAAACGGCAAAATTCCAAAAGGGTCATGTCAGGTCATCTGAGGTCAGTGACCTCGGTTGACCTGTGGATGCACATGGCCCCAATGGAACATATAATTATCTACAATGGATCCCAAATTCGAAATGAGCGTCACAAATTTTCCTAGAAACCGCCAGAAGCCCAAAAAAATAATCTGAGGTCATCGGAGGTCAATGACCTCAGTTGACCTCTGAAAAGGTCAATCAAGGTCACAATCTCAGTGGAAACCACAACTGTCACCTGGAAACACCTTTGCATATGCTCCTGAACAACAAACACTCGGAAAATGCACAAGTTACAATCATCGATCTGCGGGACGCCAGTTGCGCCTGACACGACCTTGAGAAACTGGGCATAGGTCACAGGTCATGTGGGTTAGAAATTCATTTGTTTTCAGATTATATGTCAAATATTTATAAAGTAGGGTACTGACAGTTTCGTCGCAATTGGTTAGAAACTACGCGAGTTATTCCAGACACACCGAAGGGGTGGCATCCACCCCCTACCCGGGCGAAGGTTAAAAAAAAACCTCTAAGATAGTCATTTTGTAGCCCTTGCCATTTGTTATCTTTCGAGGTTTTGTATTGCATTTTCTCAAAATATGGCATTTGTAGGTACGGTCTGCTAAATTTTAGCTGACTTTTTCGTCAAACTGGTGTGTAGTGACGTCACTAAATTAGATATATCTCAACTATTTTTTGGCGAAATTGCTTCGTTTTTTAACAGAAGACGTAAAATTGATGTGAAAAAGGTAGTTAACGTTTCACGTTGATGGCGCTATTGTTTTTGAGCAATTGCGAAAGTTCGTCGGGAAGGGGGAGGGCGTTAAACGCTCCCTAGTCAATGGCGGGTTAATAACAATGTATAATTTGGCTGATTATCAATCATCGCAACATAATTGTTTGTATGCACAACTATTTATTTATGAGTATTACTGCCCGTTGGAACGATATCAATGGACTATGGAAAAACCAGGGTACGTGTGACTGTTCGTGGACAAGAGCAGTTAAATGAAAATAAGTCATCTTAAGCCTGCCCCTGCCCCCCAGTCAAATTTCCTTTGACAAGTCCCTGCCCTGACCCCTCCCCTTTTTCTATGCCCTCCAGTGGTGCGTAACACTGAAGGGAATATGAAAAAGCGGAGGGGTCAGGGAGACCGCCCTGACAGTTTACTACATGGTATGAAAGAGATGAATGATCGAGTGAATGTATGGGGAGGGGAATCGAATGCAACGTTATGCAGCTGAGTTTATAAACCAGTGGGAGACGGTCCTCAGCGTAGCGTTGTGCACGGGGTATGCAGAACTGGCATTGAACCGCTCTCAGAACTCGCTGTGAAATTTTGGGAGTCGAAACCCTTTGGTGGATCATCCAAGGAGGGGCCAGAGGGCAACCGGTGCCAGCTCACGAACAGGGAACCCCGACCGTATTCCTCCGGAACTATTACCTATTAACCCGTGAAAATGTACCACCCCACGCTAACAGTGCAGTGGCCTATGTGTTCACCGATGACTAACCTGCCTCCAAAAACAAATTTGTCTGTGCGGGTCAAGTTCGAATCAGCATTGCAACCATTGAAATCAACACACACGCCACCGTTACTCTAAGAATTGGTCATATCACGAAAACCCAGGGGTGAAACAATCTAACGATACCATAGTTCGAGTCCTGAGCTCAAGAAAGCACCATAAGGAAATTTTTTGAAATGTTGCACAAATTTGGCAAATGTTGCAAGTGACTCAAATTCTTGCGAATGAAGCCGAAGTGTCCAGAAACTGATGTCATTCGATTGAGCGGCCCGAAATTAACCGGAACAAGAGTTTTCAAATGTTTGAGAAAAACAATTGTTGCAATGTTGCAAATTCCAACAGAAACCCGTTACAGTAACATTGGCTCTTAACGTATGCCACATTGATCTAGTTTGAAATAGACGTGTTTTATCATCAGACATGATTTTCATACAGCATCGGGGTTTTTGACAAGCCCATGTTCGACCGTGCCACACGCTACGTTACCACCCAGGCAACAATGATTTCAGCTATCGGGAAAACTTCAAGAAGCCTTATTCGTTGGCAGCTTTCGGTACATTCCAAGTCAAGTGTGCAGACATTTGGCTTGCCATGACGCAGATATTTTGCAAGCGTAAGTGTGATAGTTGAATAAAGCGAATGATTAACAAAGTTAAAACAAAATCAATCGTATGCACCGTGCTACCGATTTATCACCAGCGTGAGGACTGTTTTAATCGAATGTAAAAAAATGCTTCTATGGAAAATAATTATGCCGATCGCTGCAGATTATAAAAATGGTAATAGGGAACATTTCTCTAAATATTATGAGCCGTAAATGATCAAAAGTTGCACAGATATCTGCTTCATAGAGTTCATATAAAGACGCATCAGGTTCAGGCCCCAGTTCCACCCCCCCCCCCCCGCAAACACGCACACATATGCACCTTCGGGGTGCCGGTACTGATAGTGGGTCGCCCGAGACACCACCAGCATCGAGACACCGACCTTTGCTGGGCCGCTGCCAGTCCGCCGTATAAAACCGGCCCACTCTGACCTGCAGGCCACCAGTTAACGGAGAGAGTCCCAGACCGACCCACACGTACACACACGCCTCCAGTTAAGACGACCATGAGAGTGGCGGTGGCAGAGAGTGAGAGTGTGGTGATCGGGAAATGCAGCGGCCGCCGCTGGCGGCGGCCGCCGCTGCGCCCCAGGGCTATGGCTCGAAGCCATCCAACGGCTACGGAGCTCCGGAAGAAGCAGCCTCCGAACAGCAGCCCAGCGTGGCGTCCTCGTACGACGCGCCTCAGGGCGAAGCCTCCGGCCCGGAAGGCAACATCGCTGGGGAGCCGGCCTCATACAACTTCGAGTATGCTGTGAACGACGAGGAAAGCGGCACCGACTTTGGCCAGCAGGAGACCCGCGAGGGCGACAGCACGTCTGGCTCCTACTATGTGCTGATGCCGGACGGTCGTATGCAGATCGTCAACTACTCGGTCGGTGCCGACACCGGATATGTCGTCGATATTCAGGTAAAAGGGTAATGTCTTGGATCGTCAACAATGTTTTTTTTTTCGTCACCATAATTCCCGCCAACAGTTTCGTGTGACAGGATAAAAGGTAAACGTAATAAGGGAACGCAGTAAAATATAAGAATATTTGTTTGACAGACAAATGCAAATCGATTGAATGGAAGGCGTTATTTTCATCTAGGAATGCATGTTTTGAAACTGATTTTAAGCTAAAAAACGAATAATCACTCGACGTGTCGCGTTTATTGCTTAGTCAATGGTATATTGCTTCTTAGTTTATTGCTCAGTTAAAACATGAACTTCTAGATAAAAATAAGGCCTTCCATTCACTCGTTTTACAGTAAAAGCTGTAGAAAAGAAACCAAATGCAATAATGTCAGCATAACCACGCATATCACAATGTTTATACCCACGCAGATAACATTTTTGTCTCGATTTCAGTACGAGGGAGAGGCCAATATCGGTGGGGCAGCCTCCGGACAAGAGGAGAGCGTGGTGGAGCCGCAGAAATCCTACGGATTCTAAGGAGAAAACGTCACCATCAGCACAGAGGATAGATGACGACAGTGTTGCTCTTGTCTTCGAGTGATTTAAACCCGTCCGACACCGCGCAGATAGTCTTTCAATTGTGCTGAGCTCAGATCAGTGCTGGTTATATTCTGTTGATCGCAAATCCCTTCTGCGAAGATTGTAATTATGGACACTCGGCAGTCACCTTCCCTGATGAATACGGAATGCCTCCCATTTGACTATGAAACCCAGATGATGACAGCGATGTGTTTGAATAACCAGATGTGTCATGTTTTCTGTTTGGGCCATGGACGTTGACGGAGACGATATTTATATAGACCTGTAAATAGTCATATTTATTCGCGTCGTGTCGTGTGTGTTATGTCTGCGTGCGTGCTATAAACTGAGAAAATACATGCTATCATATTTTACATGTTGTTTCTGCAATGAAGAAAACTCAACAGTTGCTAATGCCGTTTCCGGGCAAAAGGTGAAAACAAAAGTAGGGATATGGATGCAGGTGATAATAACGGAGGACAATATTTTAACGATGATTTTCAATAGCAGGCAATATGTCATGATGTAACGATGCAGATGTGGTTGTTTCGAACAATAACGCTCTGATATAAAAACAAATATTTATATCGATCGATCATGAACATAGTGACACTACACTTCAAAATAATTAATATTTCCTATCGCGAAACCGTTCTCCTCCAAGGCGATAGTGAAGCTCATATCGGAAATATAGATGTCTCTAGCGCTCACGCCCTGGCTTAAAAAAAATGAGGGTTGTGTTATGAGATATTTGCCAAATGTTTTGATTGAGGATAGGGAAGCTCTTAGTGAAAAAGTACAACTAATATATGATTAAAAAACACTAGAATGACAGACATAGGCGTCGGAAGTGGTGTTGCAGGGTGGCAGCTGCCACACCAACTTTGGGACTGGTGTGGCGGTGCCACACCAACCTTCCAGTCGCTCATATATACCCTTTCTCCGAAATCCAAGCATATATATGTACGAACGCGATTTGTAGATGGCATGGTAACCTTGGATTCTGACGGGAATCCATGTATTTACGTTGTTTCCCAGGTAATCTGAGTCAGGTATTTCCCAGTTTCAACGATCATTACTACTACAAAATCACATGAATTCTTGGTATAGGTACACGAGCTTGTGCGGTGCCGCGAAAGAAGCGTCGTGACATTTTCAGTTTATGTTGGACCTTACTGATGGTATGATGGTCTGATGGTTAACCCTGACGGTTTGGTCGTTTTTCCTGAAGTTCTCATCGTCTGATATGGCTTATTCTTATGGTATGACGGCGTGCATTATGGTCTGATGGATACCTAATCATGATCACTGGTGGCGGAACGGGGGGGGGGGATGGATGCCATTCCCCCCTAGGTTTTTCTGGAATAACTCGTGTAGTTTCCAACTGCTTTCGATGGAACTTTGAGTACCTTACTTTTGAAACATTTTGCACATACTCTGATAATTTTGAATTTCTAACCCACATGAACCGTGACTTATGACCTGTTTCTCAAGGTCATGTCAGGCGCAACTGGCGTCCCGTATTATCGATGCTAGTAACTTGTGCAGTTTCCGAGTGTTTGTTGTTCATGAGCATATGTACAGGTATTTCCAGGTGACAGTTGTGGTTTCCACTGATATTGTGACCTCGATTGACCTTTTCAGAGGTCAACTGAGGTCATTGACCTTCGATGACCTTATATTTATTTTTTGGCTTCTGGCGGTTTCTAGGACATTTTGTGACGCTGATTTCAAATTTGGGATCCATTTTACATAATGATATGTTCCACTGGGGTCATGCGCTTCCACAGGTCAACCGAGGTCACTGACCTCAGATGACCTGACACGACCTTTTTGGAATTTGTCAGTTTGTAGGACATTTTATGCCGCTGATTACGAATTTAACACCCATTAAGCATGATGATATGCTCATTCACGATTCTAGCTCGATAAAATTTAATTTATACGCCTTTACAATTTTGATGACTTTTGGGTCATTGACATGACCTCAGAGGCCACCTAATGACCCAAGACCTTAAATTAATCAGGTATCATCGGCTTCCTCTCGTCACAAGCAACACTCTCGTCTTTGTCTCGAAGCTCTAGCTTAATTAGGGGCGAAACCCTAAGGGGGGTCGTACCAAGCCCCCCCCCCCCCCCCTACCCAATTACGTAGTGATTTTGCCCTACCCGGGCGAGGGTTAACCCTATTAGTGGCAGGTTCCTGGCTACCCCTATTAGTGGCAGGGGCGGGGGCGGATTTCGCCCCCCCCCCCCAGAAGATCTCAAGATATATCCGTCTAATTTTCACAAATCAAACGGCGTTTGATTCCCCTGAATACGATCGACATTTCTAAAAAAGAAAAAAATCAGGCATTTTTGATAGTGGGGCAACAGGGAGCAAAAACTACAAATTTTGAAGGTATTTTTTATCCAACACAGCGGTCATGTTTATTAACCGATTGTAACGCAACTAATGGGGATCGATAGATATTGAATTGGGGATTGTTACATGACGGTGACTTTTTAAAATAAAAAAAATCATAGGTGCTTTCAGGTCACTAAATTTGGAGGTAAAATAAATGCCTTATAAAAGCGTCTTTTTTTCTTTTCTTTTTTTTTGATAAATGAAATGGTGCGCTATTGTGACATTGGACCCAACAGTTATAAAGCATATTTGCATCCATAGGCGGTGCCAGGTTAGCGAAAAAGGGAGGCAAAATATATACAAAATTACTTCCTGTAAACCGCCCCTTTTCAAGTCCCTGAAACCGTCTCTGCCGTACAATATTTATTGCAGTTCACTAAAATCAACTAATTTGTACTTGTTTCAATCACCGTAAACCTATGTAACTACTTTATACTTCAGACAGTTAGGAAGAAGCCGTGAAGTTCGCATCTCCGTATTATCGCCAAATGTCACCAAAAACAAACTCCTAAAACCGGGCCCTGGAACCGCCTCTGTCAAGGTTAGGAACTCAACATTTTGACTCCATATGTGAAATTTAATTATAGGATAAGTCCTAAAATTTCATGAGTATGCTCTCAGCCGTTCGGGAGATATCTACGAAAAACATGGGGGGTGGAATCCGCCCTCTCTGCCACTAATAGGGTTAATTCATTCATTTTCCCATTTTCCAAATTTGTATAAGGAATTGCGTTTTGTGACATGCCGCGAAGCGGCACGAAATTTTCAGGTTTTTAACTGTGGATAGCTGGATTTTGACTGCTGCAAAGGCAATTTTTACGACTGTACGTCCGACCGTTTGGGGGGGGGGTGGCAAAACATAGTATCAGAACCTTTGGGGGGGGGGGGGGGCATGGCCCCTTTGGCCCCCCTGGATCCGCCCCTGATCTTGACTTTTGCTTACAATTTTACTTTTGCTTATGTGCTAGATGCATTATACCTTTGAGAGCACTTTGTGCGATTATAGTCGCAATTTAAGGCTTTGGATGGAAAGTATGGCCCAAAAACACAAATACCTCAATTTTGACATTTGACCTGACTGTGACCTGACGTGACCTTATTTGCAAACTTTCGCGTATGCTTTTGCATGCGTCTCATTGAGCGCTTTCTATTGCCGTCTAGCGCGTCTCGCCGCGGTGATTGGTTCGGAGGATAACCAGGGGGTAGAATCTGCCCCCCCCCCCAGCGGAGCTCGTTTGGCTGAAGACCTCAGCGGGGCGCGGGTTAAGCAATTTTTCCCAGCTCTTCCCCCCCCCCCCCCCCCCCCCTCCACAACTTTTCAGGAGAAACTCAACACCCCTGTTATAGGCCATACGACCAGATGCACACACATATACATATATAGTTATTGTAACTGATCCATGGCAGATGGTTCATCACAATAATAACTCAAACGATGTTCTATATTATACAGGGTTTTTCATAATGAATGTTACTTTTAAATCAGCTATAGGAAGACCAAAAATATTACAAAGCTGCGGATGTGTAGGTTATATTGTTGCAAAAACGTTAAGGTTTTTATCTGTGCAAAAATTGCCCAGAAACAATAGTCTGATGGCCAACATAGGCCAACAATGTCGAGGCCCAAGAAACGTTGCAACGCACCGTTTTCAAACGAAGAGGCTGTTTAGGAAGTTTCAGTATGCAGCGCTTAAAAGCGCAGCTGCAGTGCGCCGAAAGTTTGGCAGTCACTTCCAGAAAATAAATGGCATACCATCAAGGATGGCTTTCAAGAGACTGATCGCAAGGTGTCAGTCAACAGGCTCCATCTCCCCATCAAAGCCTCTAGGTCGAACTGCAACATCAGCTAAGCTCGTGGAGAAAATTCGATAGATGTTGAAGCGATATCAAGCAGCCAAGAAAAGCATCTCTGTCCCCAAGATTGGCAAGTCGTTGGCCACATCCACAACAGTGTGGCAGATTATGCGGAACAAGCTGGGCTGGATGCCGTATAAGCCCCATGTTACCGTGTCGCTGAACGCAGCCCACCAGGCAGGCAGACGATAATTATGCAAGTGGCCTGCTGAGAAATCTGCAATTGTTAGCCTATAACATTCATCAGACTAATTGTTTCGGGGTAATTTTTGCACATATACAAACCCTAACATTTTTAAAACAATATAACCTAAAAATCCACGAGCTTTATAATATTATTGATCTTCCTACGGCTGATTTAAAAGTAACATTCATTATGAAAAACCCTGTAGGTACTAGCAAAACTTTACATGGCAAGTATCATGAATCACTGTGAGGTGCTGAAAAAGAAAGAAAACACAGTAGCGGACACCGACGCAGGTCGAATAGGCATATTGTTTTAATAAAAGCGTGCGCATTTTTTCTCACACACAATCACTGGTAGTTTTGCCGAATTGATTCCATCTTTGAAAGTCGTACAGCTTAAAGATATTCACTTACCCAGTTTTCAGCATATATTTTGGAGCTTAGATGAACTGGACACAAGCATGGATTAGTGTTGGACATTACTTTAAAAGCTTAAACCATGTACATGACTAATTAATTAATGTTATGTCATATTCATTTGAACCTTCCTGCGAGGAACACCAATAAAGTGATGAATAGTTAATAGTTATGTAGGCATTGTTAAACTATGATGTATATTTCATGTTGGTATATATGTCATTTTCAAGCTAAATTTGGAAATTTAGCCACACCGGTCCATTCTGGCTGTCATCTGTCAACAAAATTAACCCGCCCTTGACTTGGGTCTCAGCCGAACGCCATTGACTGGGGGGGGGGGGGGGGGCGGGGGAATCTTCCGAACCAATGATCGCAGCGAGACGCGCAAGGGGCATTCGAAAATTATCAATGAAACACATCTAAAGCATACTCGAAAGGTTCATATTGAAGTCACATGTCAGCAGGGGCGTCGACGCCTAACAGACCATTCAGACTAGTCGCACCACTTTTGTGGACGTCCCAATGTGCCGCCACCGTCTAGGTGCCGCCCTCGACGAGGCGCCGTCACATACCAAGCGCCGCCACTGACCGGACGCCACCCAAGTCAGGCGCCGTCCCTCAAAAGATGCCGCCCCTTTAGCCAGGTGGCGCCCCTTCAGCCAGGTGCCGCCCCCTCAGAAAGATGCCGCCCTTCAGCCAGGTGTTGCCCCTCAAAAATA
>JAXIVJ010000360.1:2500-157500 GCA_036785665.1 Chirona hameri | reverse complement strand
TGCTAGAGCTTCGATTCAAAGACGAGCGTGTTGCTTGTAACAAGGGAAAGCCGCTGATACCCGATTTTAAGGTCTTGGATCAATAAGTCACCCCTGAGGTCATGTCAATGACCCAAAAGTCATCAAAATAGAAAATGCGTATAAACTGAATTTTATCGAGCTAGAACCGTGAATGAGCATATTATAATGCTTAATAGGTGCCAAATTCGTAATCAGCGTCACAAAATGTCCTAAAAACGGCAAAATTCCAAAAATGGTCATGTCAAGTCATCTGAGGTCAGTGACCTCGGTTGACCTGTGGATGCGCATGACCCCAATGGAACATATAATTATCTAAAATGGATCCCAAATTTGAATTGAGCGTCACAAATTGTCCTAGAAACCGCCAGAAGCCCAAAAAAGTCATCTGAGGTCATCGGAGGTCAATGACCTTAGTTGACCTCTGAAAAGGTCAATCGAGGTCACAATCTCAGTGGAAACCACAACTGTCACCTGGAAACACCTTTGCATATGCTCCTCGACAACAAACACTCGGAAACTGCACAAGTTACAAGCATCGATCTGCGGGACGCCAGTTGCGCCTGGCATGACCTTGGGAAACAGGTCATAGGTCACAGGTCATGTGGGTTAAAAATTCTTCAGATTATATGTAAACATTTTCCAAAGTAGGGTCCTGAAAGTTTCATGGCAATCGGTTGGAAACTACGCGAGTTATTCCAGAAAAACCGAGAGCACCCAGGCAACAATGATTTCAGCTATCGAGAAAACTTCAAAAAGCTTTATTCGTTGGCTGCTTTCGGTACATTCCAAGTAAAGTGTGCAGACATTTGGCTTTTCATGACGCAGATCTTTTGCAAGCGTAAGTGTGATAGTTGAATAAAACGAATGATTAACAAAGTTAAAACAAAATCAATCGTATTCACCGTGCTACCGATGTATCACCAGCGTGAGGACTGCTATAATCGAATATAAACAAATATTCTATGGACAAATAATTATGCCGATCACTGCAGATTATACAAATGGAAATAGTGAATATTTCTCTAATTATTCTGAGCCGTAAATGATCAAAAGTTGCACAGATATCTGCTTCTTAGAGTTCATATAAAGCCACACACGGTTCAGGCACCCACCCCACACACGCACACATATGCACCTTCGGGGTGCCGGTACTAATAGTGGGTCGCCCGAGACACCACCAGCATCGAGACACCGACCTTGGCTGGGCCGCTGCCAGTCCGCCGTATAAAAGCGGCCCGCTCTGACCTGCAGGCCACCAGTTAACGGAGACAGTCCCAGACCGACCCACACGCACACACACACCTCCAGTTGAGACGACCATGAAGGTGAGAGTGGCGGTGGCAGAGAGTGAGAGTGGGATGATCGGGAGATGCAGCACCATTCGCTGTGCCCTTGTGCAGCTTGTGTGAGCGCACAGCGCCAGCCACAGGGCCTATTTTAACATGTTAACTGGGGGGGGGGGGGCAAATGCCCCCCAGTGAGCCGTTTTTTCCCCCCAGTCAAGAAATGTTGCCCACCCTTAGTTCAGTATTTCCATGTCATTTTTCGCTTGATAGGTATTCAATTAAAATAAAATATGCTTACCTGGTAATAAATGTATACAAATCCAATGCAAATGTCATGATATTCCTAAGTTTGAGTATTTCCCAGCCAAAATAAGCAAATTTAAATTATTTCCAGAATATCTTGAATTTCAATATACTTTGAACAATTGCCCATTAGCGGCAGAGTGGGGGAGATCGGGGGCTGTTGGATCAGGAACGTCGCCATACAATCTGGAGTGGGTGAGGGCAACTGCTGAGCAGATTGTGTTCAAATTTGGTGTGTGGTTACTGGTTAGGGACCTCTCAGCCGCCACTTTCCCACAAGTCAGGGGTGGGGTGCTTCTGAACGTGCGCACGTATGCACCACGTATTTCTATCTCAGAAACTACTGCCCTGCAAGGGCACCGCCACCTTCCGAAAGTTGGGGGGGGGGGGCGGAGGCATTCTGAAGTCGATTCTTTCCATCCAACGCCCATAGACTGACTAGCATAAACAATAGACAGATACTTAACTTTCCGAACAATGGCCGGAACGTGACGCGACATGCGACACAAATTATAAAAAAATCGTAAGGCGGAACATCCAAATTCCCAACATCCGAAATTTCTGCAGTGATTAAGGGAAGGAAAACTGGTACGTTTCCAAAAATAAATAAAAACTTGTTAAAACCTCCCAAAAAGTTTTTGCGTATTCAGGTTACAACCCCGCCACCGATACCATCGTCGTCAGGGCCATGGATAACACTGGGACACTACAAACACGTTATGCAAAAGACGGCAGTACTTTAGACTGAGACTTGAGCCCAGTTTCCCATATACGCATACGCAACGATGCAAGGTACCTTTTTAACATACGACCCGGGAGTCTCGGTTCCCGACTGACGACAAGACCATATCTGTACAGGAAATACGACTGACGCTTCATCAACTTTCCACATCATAATTTATGCACACATTGGCATATATGAAAATAGGTTGTGTAGAAACGCGTATCAAAAATCACGCAAAAAAATACTGGTATACGCATTACAAAATGTGTTCCGCCGCTGGCGAAAAATTTGTTCCGCGAACTTAGATCGTGGAACCACTTTTCTGACACTGGGCGGTTGGGGGGGGGGGGGGGAATTGCCCATTTTGTCCAACCGTAGATCCGCCACTGGATCTTTGTATTTTGCAAAAGATGCGGGACTGGTGAAAATTGGTCAAATTTAGCCATTTCCTGTGGATTTATATGCATTTTCATGTTTCCCCAATGACTTATAATTGGGAGGTCACAAAATAGATTTTACCTTAGGTCATCGATGTAAAAATCATCCGAAATAGCAGAATTGTAGGTGTTTATGACCTGATTAAATCCTTTGAGTATCTAACTGATCGGTCAAACAATGTAGCTGCGGCATGACCTAAAACAATTTGGAAGTGGAATCACTAGACTTGACTTAGTGACGTGACCTGAGGAGACCCGAGGTAAACAAATTAACAGGATTTGGGAAATTGATAGGCAAGCAGTTGTACCAAAAAAATAGCGTCGCGAAATGACGTCGTTTTCCGCTATTTCCAAAAAAAACTAAGTGGGGAGGGTATCCGCCCCCACTGGCGGATCCAGGGGGCGGACATCAGGGGCAAATGTCGCCCTCCCCCACAGGAATCTGTGGGAGGGGATGGGGCATGCAGTACAAGTATGCCCCCCCCCCTTGCCCCCTTGCGCGTTCCCGGCACTGAACGTGAAAAACAATGATCCTAGGAGAAAACTTCATGAAAACGGAAGTTCTTCTTCTTCTCTCAAGTGATTGAATTTTAAGTTTTTATATCGAACGTTGGGCTGATACATATAGATTATAGAACCTTTCGATTTGTTAGGGCCTAGTTATCCAGACAAAAACAAAATAAAGCAAAAAAATCCGCGCCGCTACGCGGCACAAATCAATCAGTTTTCTTTTCCAGTACAAAAGGGTCTAATATAAACTGTACAGACTGGTGGCCGCAGGAGGAGGGATATGGGGCCATGACCTTAAATGGGGGAGGGGTAACATGTCTTTTGACAACATCTTTTGCTCCAGACATATTTCCTCGTTTTGACCCTGCATGCTGGATCCAATAGCAAAAATTAGTTCTCCAGCCCGCTCAAAACCTCAAATTTTGGAGCCGCTTCGCGGCACAATAATAGTTTATCGCATGCCTAAGATTTACTGCTTGTAAAAACAGCTTCCAACCCCCCCCCCCCTCCCCTGGTCACGAACCTCGACTTCCCTCTTGGTCAATTCTTCATCAGCTGTCTTGGGCCGCCCTTGAATGTACAAATAATATATTTAGCACCATCCGCGGCACTTTAAATGATAGAAACGGTACGACTGATATTGCAAATACCTATAGCCAACGTTGTCAATAAAACCAAATGAAATAGGGGCACCCTCAAAATATAGAGGACCAATTCCGTTGAGTTTTCAGATTTGGGTATAGGTACGGGCACCACTACAATTGATGACCCCCTCGAAGATTTTCTGGATCCGCCCCTGTACCTGATGCAATTCAAGCAGCCCCGGCGACACGCGCCCCGCTGGGGGGGGGGGGGGGGCAGAATCTGCCACCTCCCGGATTTTCTCAATAACTTTGAAACTGTGATAGATATTGACGCGACACTTTCAGAAACTTATACGGCATCAATTGCACGTCTTCTCACCAAATTTCAATGAAATTAATGCCGCATTTTGGGAGATAATAACGTTTTAATGATGTCATATCATGCCATTTTTGGTGGAAAAACAATAATGTTTGAAAAATCGTAAACAAATCGAGTTTTAAAGCACATTGGAAATACAAAACGTCAACAGAAAGGAAATGAAATTTTCTTCCAAATCGCTGTCTCGGATTTGTGATTTTGTGGGTTTTACACCCAAAAAAAAATTGTTTTCGGGAAAATGTCTACATTTTTTGTTGTGAATTCGAGAAGTGAATTCCATAAGCTCGAATACCAAAATAAGAACACCGGTCCAAATTCGCGGAGGGGAAAAATGGGGGTACCTTTTTGCCACAAAAAGATGCCCCAAAAAAATGGGGGTACCTTTTTGCCCCCCCCAGTGGTTTTCCCTTAAAATAGGCCCTGGCCAGCCAGCAGGGAGGTCGATGATGTCAGCAGCGGACGTAAATACTTCTAGATCATGGTGATGATTCTTTTGTCGTCAGGAACTTAGCACCCCACCTCTGACCAGCTCTACCCGTCTTGGTGCCCCCAGCTGTTCGTGCTCCTAGCTGTGCTGGCAGCGGCCGCCGCTGCGCCCCAGGGATATGGCTCGAAGCCATCCAACGGCTACGGAGCTCCGGAAGAAGCAGCCTCCGAACAGCAGCCCAGCGTGGCCTCTTCGTATGACGCGCCTCAGGGCGAAGCCTCCGGCCCGGAAGGCAACATCGCTGGGGAGCCGGCCTCGTACAACTTCGAGTATGCTGTGAACGACGAGGAGAGCGGCACCGACTTTGGCCAGCAGGAGACCCGCGAGGGCGACAGCACGTCTGGCTCCTACTATGTGCTGATGCCGGACGGTCGTATGCAGATCGTCAACTACTCGGTCGGTGCCGACACCGGATATGTCGTCGATATTCAGGTAAAAGCGTATTTCATATAATTATTATTCACTGTCAAACAATGCTAAGCTACAATTTGCTAGGTAAATAATTCGTATACTATACATAACACGAAAATATTGCCTTGGATCGTCAATAATGTTCTTTTCCGTCTCCATAATTGCCGCCAACAGTTTCGTGTCACAGTATAAAAGGTAAAGGTATTGCGGGAATGAAGTAAAAGCTGTAGAAAATAAACCAAATGTAATAAAGTCAGCATAACCACGCAGGTCACAATGTTTATACACACGTAGATAACATTTGTTTGTCTCAATTTCAGTACGAGGGAGAGGCCAATCTTGGTGGAGCAGCCTCCGGACAAGAGGGGAGCATGGTGGAGCCACAGAAATCCTACGGATTATAATGAGAAAACGTCACCATCAGCGCAGAGGATAGATGACGCTAGTGTTGCTCTTGACTTCGAGTGATTTAAAACCATCCGACACCGCGCAGATAGTCTTTCAATTGTGTTGAGCTCAGATCAGTGCTGGTTATATTCCGCCGATCGTAAATCCCTTCTGAGATTATTGTAATTATGGGCACTCGGCAGTCACCTTTCCTGATGAATACGGAATGCCTCCCTTTTGACTATGAAACCCAGATGATGACAGCGATGTGTTTGAATAACCAGATGTGTCATGTTTTCTGTTTGGACCAGGACGTTGATGAAGACGATATTTATATGGACCTGTAAATAGTCATATTTATTTTCCTCGTGTTGTGTGTGTTATGTCTGCGTACGTTCCATAAGCTGAGCAAATATAAGCAAACACTTGTTTACATGTTGTTTCTGCAATGAAGGAAAGTAAAAAGTTGCTAATGCCTTTCCCGGACAAAAGGTCAAGATAGAGGTATAGTGATAACAATTAAATGCAGATGAAATGTTCGATGAAATGCAGGTGATAGGAACGGAGGACAATACTTTCGAACAATAACGCTCTAATAGAAAAATAACTTGCTATCGATCGATCATGAACATAGTGACACTACACTTCAAAATACTTCATATTTCCTATCGCGAAACCGTTCTCCTCCATCGCGATAGTGAAGCTCATATAGTGGTACGGCATCGATCCCCGATGGTTCCGGAGTTACCTCGAAGGCCGGCTGCAGGTGGTGAGAGGCGTATCACTATCCCTTCCTTTATCCCACGACGTCCCTCAGGGGTCCCTCGTGGGCCCACTCCTCTTCAGCATCTTCAGGAACGACCTTGCATCGTACCTTCCTCACGGGCGTCTGGTGTCCTACGCAGACGACACCCAGCTCCTCGACTCCGCCCTCCCAGCACACCTATCCCTACTAAAATCCCGCCAGGAGGATACCATCATTGCGCTCCAATCCTACTTCACTGCCAACTCCTTAAAGATGAACCCCACCAAGATCACCCTCCTCCTTGTCGGTACTCCTCAAGCCCTTAAAAAGACTCCATCCTTTCAGCTCAACATCTCAAACCACACACTCAATCCCTTGCCGTCCGTGAAGATGCTGGGGGTCACCATGGACCGTAACTTGTCCTGGGAGGAGCACATTTCCAATTTAGTCAAAAAGTGCAACTCCATCCTGTTCTGTCTGTATAAAATTCGTCACCACCTCACACCCGAGACCCGCCAACTCCTAATCCAGACACAGTGTTCCCCCACATACTGTACTGCCTCTCCGTCTGGGGCGGGGCGCTGACTGCCACCTCAGCCGGGTACGAAAGGTGATAAATTTCGCGGCAAGGATCGTCTCGGGTGCGCGGGGTCGTGATCATATCTCACCGATCGTGGAGTCGCTAGGCTGGCGTGGTATACGCGACCTCGTTGCGCGCCGCGACTGTATCGGCGTCTACAGAGCCTTAAACGATCCCCGCGCCCCGGCAGCGGTCCGATCGCTATTCACCCCTCGCACCGCTGTGAGTGAGCGCCTCACGCGGGCTGCGGTGGCTGGTGCTCTAGAGCTGCCCGCTTTCCGGCTATCCATGTCGAGCAGGGCTTTTTCCTATAGGGCGGCCTCGTCTTGGAACCACCTGACGCCGGCCGTTATGGCCTCCCGGAGCCTCGCCGTGCTAAAATCCCAACTCGAAAATTGTGACGACGGTGTGTGAAAGCTTGAATTCGTACGTTTTATTAACATAGTTACCATGATTTCTTGTGTGTGTGCGATGCGTGTTTTAAATTGTCTGTCGTGTTTTTCGTTTGTATCGACCAACTTGTATCCCTTTCACTCGAATCGAACATTAAGCCATTTATATGGAATGATTCGCAAATACATGAATACATACATGAATACATATCGGAAATATAGATGTCGCCAGCGCACACGTCCTGGCTTCGCTCCGGGCTACTTGCTTTCGCTGAGACACGGAGCACAACTGAATACCGATACATCCCCACGTATCGGCGAAAACGACAGTGGCTTATTTTTACATATTGTATTAGTGATACCATGCCTGAATTTTACATTTTTCCAAATGCTGTGCTGGCAAAACGCGCCTACACTGCACCCACAAGATTGTGTATGATAGCGAAGCCGTGTGAGGTAAGTTGTTTGAGGGTTGTGTTTACGATATGTTTGTCAAATGTTTGTGTCGAGGATATAGGGAAGATCGGAGTGAAAAAGTACAACTAATATATGATAAAACAAAAACACTAGACAAACAGAGCAAGGACAAATAAACACAGGTCATCAGAGCCATGTACGATTGACATTGGCTGGAAAGTCACACATTTCCTTATTTTAGAGAAACTTTACGAACTCTTACAAAGGAAAATTTGCTCTAAATCAGCCACACTTGCCACACTTGCTGAAAATTTGCTTTAATACAGCGAAATACAATGAGTTTTGGAATTGTGTCGGACCATTTGGAATTTTGCACATTCAACCCAATGTTTTTTACCGTTCTGAATCGACCCATGATTCCAAGTCTTATCAAACAGACGATAACACCATTAAGGGGAAGGTGGGACCCAAGATGAGCCACGTTTTCTTGGACGACATTGCAGACATACTAATTACGATAAACTAGTTATGAGGGAGCGCGAAGCGCACGCGAGTCCTCACTGAATACCGGATTTTTATCACATATAAGCGGCCGACCCAGCCCGACCCGACCCGATCCGTCCGGCCGCATATTTCCTAAGTGTATACAGCTGGCGGGTGTGTTTGGAAATAGCAATCACTTCGGAAACATAAGTCAGTCAAAAATATAGATATTGCTTTGATTTTTTTTTTAGGCATCGTCCATATTTGGTTCTCCAACATATCCTCCGGTTTTTTAATAGGTTTGAAGAGAAAAAAAAATTGGGGAAATTGTTACCCAAAAATATTATTTTTGGGGGAACAATTTCCGAAAATCAAACTTCTCAAACATATTATAAAACCGGAAGATGTATTGTAGAACCAGGTAAGGACGATACCCCAAACAATATTAAAGCAATATCTATATTTTTGACTGACTTATGTCTCCCTAAGTGGTTGCTATTTCCAAACAACCCCCGCCAGCTGTGTACACTTGGGAAATATGCGACCCCTGCCCGACCGTAACGCTTTTCAGAAGCTTATATCTTTGGAATCCCGCATCCGATTGACAAGCAGTCTTCACCATCTGATAGCCCTATTCAATCAATTATGTTATTGACATGTTTTATCTCACGTGAGGTGTCAGCATAGCGCGTGTCACGTACCGCGTCAGGGGTGTCAGCATACGTTGTCCTCCTATAGCTGAGAAACGGCTGGACCGAGTAAGCTGACATTTGGTGTGTGGTTTGAGATCGCACTGCTGGCAATGTCGCGCAAGTCAAACTCTGGGTCACACTGAACGTGAGCACGCACACACCCCTGTTCTGTAACTCAGAAGCTATCGGGTTGCTACGGGCTCGCTCGTCCTCGCCGATTAACCCGCGAGTTACTGGGGTATATTTCATAACGCGAATTACTGAGGGGGGTATTTTTTTACCCCCCCCCCCCTCGGATCTCAGGAACTACTGTACCGAATGTATAAATTCAAACGGCATTCGATATCCCTGGGAAATGTATCGAGGGAAACATAATATTATTGACCTCGGGGTCACCGATGACGTCACAGGTCAGGTCAAGTACAAAATGTTTGACCGTGTCAAAAGTTCTCGATGGATGGAATTGTCGCGCAAAATTGCGATATTAAACGCATAAGTTGTCAATAAATCGGTATGATTCGTGTGTCTGAAACTTCTATGTACCTTTCTAACCTGTTTATGACCTTGGGTCAGGTCAAGGTCATCGGAGGTCACGAGGTCAAACTGAAGATTACGGTCATTAGGCGTTGTAACACATGTTTATGGGTTTGTTTTTCGTCTAGAACGCGAAAACTGACATCAGAGCATTGTTTGTTACATATAAATAGAAGTAAAAAACAAAAATGGAAATGCGTTTTTTATGCATAGTAATGCTGTGAGAAGTGGTCGATTTTGTAATTTAAAGGTCATAACTTAGTGATTTTTAAAGATATCGACTTTAAATTTGATACACATATTCACCGCATACGTCTCGAATTTATTCCGGTTTTCGGATAATTCTGATTTTTTCTTGAAAACTTTGTAAAAACAAAACAAAAATGTATTCGGATTTCTCAAAATTTTGAATTAAAATAAAACTCAAAAATATGTGATCGCAGTTTGATATCCCGGTCTATTGTCAGTAATATGATTTAAGACAATTGAGTTTATCTCAAACATCGTACCTTTGGCAGCGTTTTCCGCAAACCATTATTTTGCAACAAAAACCGAAGAACATGACGTCACTCTGACGTCATTCCCGGTTGACCTATCATAGCCTCATATTTTTCCTTTCGCCAACATGTGTAGAATTGATTTGAGAGAAGGTACTGCAAGTTTGGTGACAATACCGGTGTTCGTTTAGGAGTTTTTACAAAATAACGGGAGGGGGGGGGGGGGCAAAAAATAGCCCCTGCCCCCCCCCCCCCCCAGTAAGTCACGGGTTAAGGCATCTTACTGGTTTTTGACATACGTACTTATAGTTCGGTCTTTTGTGCACGCCATGGTGCTGCCACGCTTCGTAAAACTCATACTTATCTTTTAAAAATGGCACGAAATAAAATGTTACGCATTGCTCAACTTACCTCATGGGTGGGGCAAGTTGATCCAACACGTGGGGCAAGTTGATCAAAGTTGGGCATGCAGAGAGTGAAGAGATCGAAACCCCTGTTGATTGCTCTAATCTCCTAGTAGTATACCCAGGCATTGATATATAGGCTTATATATGAACAGGTAAGTATTAGGTATATATCCGAAGAATAAGGCCCGATCTGGTATTCTGCTCTATATTTGCATCATGACAGGACGTATTTGAATCAAAAAAATCCATTTGATTTGTTTATATATATGATACAATAGTTAGTTGTCAATGAATGAATGTTTGTACACAGATCTTTAGACACAGAAGGTTAAGCATGTGAATAGCTCGATGAAATAGCGCCTTTAACATAAGCTTGGAGTCTGAGATATAAAGTGGTGGTCTGCATATGCGCACGTGCTTAGTGACTGGAGTTCCGCTACGTGCAAAACTATCACCAGTCGTCCCTCAGGATATAGGCAATTTCGTCTGGATAGTTCCTGCAGTTTCCGATATCTCAAATATCGTGGCGCACTTGCGCACGTGCACATTGACATACACCCCGACACGTGTAAAACAGAGCTATAGTCTGTTCCACGTATCTTCAAAGGTCATTCAAAGTCAGGAACGATCAATGAACCATCGGGGTATATATATTTTGTTTTTATTTCCACATAAAATCAATGGCTGAGCTAATAAGCACGATATTTATTAAAGTTTTACCAATACCATTAAGGTCATCTAAGCAAGACATCGGAGAATGCAAATGCTGCGTACGATTTGCGTACGATATTTTTGAAGCCAAAGTTCATTGAAACTCGCGCTTACCAGCCCAGACATCTTTGAATGACCGTTGAAGATACGTGGAACAGACTATAGTAGTGATACATTGCTCCAGTCAGCATGCAAAATTTCAACTCAATGGACTCAGTAGTTTCGGAGATTATGTACAATCAAAATATGCAAAATAGGAGTCTGCACGTGCGCACGTGCATAGCGGAGTATGTACGTCCCGACATGTATAAAGCAGCTGGTTTAGTGCAACCCTAGTCTGCATGCCAAATTTCAACGCAATAGACCCAGTATGATTCGGATAAATAAAGCAGGGGTCCACACGTGCGCATTTGCAATGAGACTACGATTTGGCATGTGGAATATTGCCAGCATATGCGGACGTGCTTAGTGACTGGAGTTTCGCTACGTGCAAAATTTGCTTTCCGACACCGATAGCGGGCAGATATCACTACTTTGCCTCCTCGATTTAAGTAAAGCTTTTGATGTCATCGACCACGACCTCCTCTTAAACAAGTTGCAGCTGCATGGAGTTGACACCACTTGGTTCCATTCTTACCCCCTCGCCAAAGCGTGACATCAGGCGCCGCGACCTCTCGACCACTCGCTAACACCATGGGTGTCCTTCAGGAGTCGACCCTGGGACCTTTGTTGCTTAGGATCTTTGCTAACGTCATGGCGTCGTATTCTGAAGGCGACGTAGTACAGTATGCGAATGACACCCAGGTGCTTATCACCAGCAAAAAGGGCGACCTACCAGCGCTTATCTCCCGCTTGGAGCAAACTCTCGTCACACTGGATTCTTGGTTTCGCGCGAACGGCCTCAAAGTAAAAACGTCAAAAACTCAGCTCATCGCTTTCGGTAGCCGCCAACATTTGCGCAATCTGCCACATTTGCAGGTCGCCTTCCGTGACGCAACCCTCCAACCTGTGAATGAAGTCAAAAATCTGGGCATCACTTTCGAGCAAGCACTGTCGTGGGACGCTCATGTGTCCCACGTCAGCCGCAGCTGCATAGGCATATTGGCCGGCCTCTACCATGCGCGCCACATGTTACCTGATGGCATCATCACCACACTGGTCACAGCGCTGGTCCTCCCGCACGTCAGATACTGCATATCCGTATACGGCAATAGCACTCAGAAGAACCCGGACAAAATTCAAAAGATCTTGAACTATGCTGCTTGCACAATTTTCAGACGTCGCAAATTTGATCACCTATCTGACCTGCGGGAAGGACTAGGCTGGCTGACTGACCACCAACTCGCTGACGCGGCCACGCTCAGCATGGCACACAAAATCATGACGAATGGCGAACCAGACGCGCTCGCAGGCGCCTTCCGCACAAACAGCTCTGTCTGCGCCAGATCCACCAGGCAGGACCAGCAGCTGCACGTCCCCCACTCCAGAACTGAAGCCGGAAAGCGGCGGTTCTCTTGCAGGGCACCCGCCCTGTTCAACGGACTCCCACATGACATCTTGCAGCTGGGGCCGCCAGCTTTCACGTGCCCGGTGAAACGACACCTCGTGTCCGCTACGACGGACGACGGACACCAACAAAATGACTGATCTCAGCGACCCGTGTGTGTCGTGACGTATGTGAATGCTTGTGGTTTTAGGTTTTAGGCTGTGCGACTGTGTGTCTTCTTTCCCCGCATGTTCTACTCCCCTTCTCGACCCGGGGCTTAATAGCCATTCCAATTTGTGGATGCCCCGCGCAATACATGCATACAATACAAGCATGGCAGTCGTAAGTAGCACACCAAATTGTATTTTAATCAGCCCAGTAGTTTCTGAGATACCTCAGAGGAGTGTAATCAGACACCGTCATTTATTGCAAGTGTTCACGTGCGTTGAAGTTTAATAGCCCACTTCGCTAGGGAACGTATGCGGTATCGTTGGCTCTTAACCCGCCATTGACTGAGGGGGGGGGGCGTTTAACGCCCCTCCCTGATGAATGGCAGCTTTTTGAGTGATAATGGTCGTAATTGAAGGCTTTGGATGGAAAGTATGGCCCATACACTAAAATACGTCGATTTTGACATTTGACCTGACCGTGACCTGACATCTGATCTCACTTTTACATTTTGGAGTATGCTTTATATTTGTCTCATCGAAATCTTTTCAATGCCGCCTTGCGCGTCTCACTGCGATCATTGGTTCGGAAAATAACCAGGGGCCGTTAAACGCCCCCCCCCCCCCCACCCCCAGTCAATGGTGTTTGGCTGAGACCCCAGTCAATGCCTGGTTAACGTATATATGCCACATTGGTCCTGTGTGGAATAACCACTGTATCATCAGACATGGTTTTCAGGCAGCATCGTTTTTTTTTTTTTTTACAAGCCCATGTTCGACCGTGCCACGCGCCCTACCACACAAACAACAATGATTTCAGCTATCGAGAAAACTTCAAAAAGTTGTATTTGTTGGCTGCTTTCGGTACATTCCAAGTCAAGTGTGCAGACATTTGGCATGCCATGACGCATATATTTTGCAAGCGTAAGTGTGATAGGCGAATAAAGCGAATGATTAGCAAAGTAAAACAAAATCATTCGTATTCACCGATTTATCACCATCGTGAGGCCAGTTATAATCGAATCTAAAAAAATATTCCTATGGATGAATAATTATGCCGATCGCTGCAGATTATACAAATGGAAATAGTGGATATTTCTCTAATTATTCTGAGCCGTAAATGATACAAACTTGCACGGATATCTGCTTCTTAGAGTTCATATAAAGGCACACACGATTCAGGCACCCACCCCACACACGCACACATATGCACCTTCAGGGTGCCGGTACTAATAGTGGGTCGCACGAGACACCACCAGCATCGAAACACCGACTTTGGCTGGGCCGCTGCCAGTCCGCCGTATAAAAGCGGCCCGCTCTGACCTGCAGGCCACCAGTTAACGGAGACAGTCCCAGACCGACCCGCACGCACACACTCACCTCCAGTCGAGACGACCATGAAGGTGAGAGTGGCGGTGGCAGAGAGTGAGAGTGGGGTGATCGGGAGATGCAGCACCATACGCTGTGCCCTTGTGCAGCATGTGTGAGCGCACAGCGCCAGCCAGCAGGGAGGCCGATAATGTCAGCAGCGGCCGTAAATACTTCTAGATCATGGTGATGATTCTTTTGTCGTCAGAAACTTAGCACCCCACTTCTGACTCGCTCTACCCGTCTTGGTGCCCCTAGCTGTTCGTGCTCCTAGCTGTACTGGCGGCGGCCGCCGCTGCGCCCCAGGGCTATGGCTCGAAGCCATCCAACGGCTACGGAGCTCCGGAAGAAGCAGCCTCTGAACAGCAGCCCAGCGTGGCCTCTTCGTACGACGCGCCTCAGGGCGAAGCCTCCGGCCCGGAAGGCAACATCGCTGGGGAGCCGGCCTCGTACAACTTCGAGTATGCTGTGAACGACGAGGAAAGCGGCACCGACTTTGGCCAGCAGGAGACCCGCGAGGGCGACAGCACGTCTGGCTCCTATTATGTGCTGATGCCGGACGGTCGTATGCAGATCGTCAACTACTCGGTCGGTGCCGACACCGGATATGTCGTCGATATTCAGGTAAAAGCGTAATTCATATGATGATTATTATTCACTGTCAAACAATGCTAAGCTGCAATTTGCTAGGTAAATAATTCACATACTTTACAGAACACGAAAATATTGTCTTGGATCGTCAATAATGTTCTTTTCCGTCTCCATAATTGCCGCCAACAGTTTCGTGTCACAGTATAAAAGGTAAAGGTATTGAGAGAATGAAGCAAAAGCTGTAGAAAAGAAACAAAATGTAATGATGTCAGCATAACCACGCAGATCACAATGTTTATACCCACGCAGATACATTTTTTTGTCTCCATTTCAGTACGAGGGAGAGGCCAATCTTGGTGGGGCAGCCTCCGGACAAGAGGGGAGCGTAGTGGAGCCGCAGAAATCCTACGGATTATAGGGAGAAAACTTCACCATCAGCCCAGAGGATAGATGACGACAGTGTTGCTCTTGCCTTGGAGTGATTTAAACCCATCCGACACCGCGCAGATAGTCTTTCGATTGTGTTGAGCTCACATCAGTGCTGGTTATATTCCGCCGATCGCAAATCCCTTCTGCGAAGATTGTAATTATGGACACTCGGCAGTCACCTTTCCTGATGAATACGGAATGCCTCCCATTTGACTATGAAACCCAGATGATGACAGCGATGTGTTTGAATAACCAGATGTGTCATGTCTTCTGTTTGGACCAGGACGTTGATGAAGACGATATTTATATAGACCTGTACATAGTCATATTTATTCGCGTCGTGTCGTGTGTGTTATGTCTGCGTGCGTGCTATAAACTGAGAAAATACATGCTATCATATTTTACATGTTGTTTCTGCAATGAAGAAAACTCAACAGTTGCTAATGCCGTTTCCGGGCAAAAGGTGAAAACAAAAGTAGGGATATGGATGCAGGGGATAATAACGGAGGAAAATATTTTAACGATGATTTTCAATAGCAGGCAATATGTCATGATGTAACGATGCAGATGTGGTTGTTTCGAACAATAACGCTCTGATATAAAAACAAATATTTATATCGATCGATCATGAACATAGTGACACTACACTTCAAAATAATTAATATTTCCTATCGCGAAACCGTTCTCCTCCAAGGCGATAGTGAAGCTCATATCGGAAATATAGATGTCTCTAGCGCTCACGCCCTGGCTTAAAAAATGAGGGTTGTGTTATGAGATATTTGCCAAATGTTTTTATTGAGGATAGGGAAGCTCTTAGTGAAAAAGTACAACTAATATATGATTAGAACAAAACACTAGAATGACAGACATAGGCGTCGGAAGTGGTGTTGCAGGGTGGCAGCTGCCACATCAACTTTTGAACTGGTGTGGCGGTGCCACACCAACTTTCCAGTCGCCCATATATACCCGGTCTCCGAAATCCAAGCAAATATATATACGAACGCGATTTGTAGATGGCATGGTAACCTTGGATTCTGACTGGAATCCATGTATTTACGTTGTTTCCCAGGTAATCTGAGTCAGGTATTTCCCAGTTTCAACGATCATTACTACTAAAAAATCACATGAATCCTTGTTATAGGTACACGAGCTTGTGCGCTGCCGCGAAAGAAACGTCGTGACATTTTCAGTTTATGTTGGACCTTACTGATGGTATGATGGTCTGATGGTTAACCCTGACGGTTTGGTCGTTTTTCCTGAAGTTCTCATCGTCTGATATGGCTTATTCTTATGGTATGACGGCGTGCATTATGGTCTGATGGTTACCTAATCATGATCACTGGTGGCGGAACGGGGGTGGAACCATTCCCCCCTAGGTTTTTCTGGAATAACTCGCGTAGTTTTCAACCGATTTTGATGGAACTGTCAGTACACTACTTTTGAAACATTTCGCACATACGCTGAAAATTGTGCATTTCTAACCCTTATGACCCGTGACTTATGACCTGTTTCTCAAGGTCATGTCAGGCGCAACTGGCGTCCCGCAGTATGGATGCTTGTAACTTGTGCAGTTTCCGAATGTTTGTCGTTCATGACCATAGAGCATATGTACAGGTGTTTCCAGGTGACAGTTGTGGTTTCCACTGATATTAGGACCTCGATTGACCTTTTCAGAGGTCAACTAAGGTCATTGACCTCCGATGACCTAATATGATGTTTTTGGGCTTCTGGCGGTTTCTTGGACATTTTGTGACGCTGATTTCGAATTTGGGATCCATTTTACATAATTATATGTTCCACTGGGGTCATGCGCTTCCACAGGTCAACCGAGGTCACTGACCTCAGATGACCTGACATGACCTTTTTGGAATTTGTCAGTTTTTAGGACATTTTGTGATGCTGATTACGAATTTGGCACCCATTAAGAATTATGATATGCTCATTCACGATTCTAGCTCGATAAAATTTTATTTATACGCATTTACAATTTGCATGACTTTTGGGTCATTGACATGACCTCAGAGGTCACCTAATGACCCAAGACCTTAAAATAATCAGGTATCATCGGCTTCCTCTCGTCACAGGCAACACGCTCGTCTTTGTCTCGAAGCTCTAGGTCAATTAGGGGCGAAACACTAAGGGGAGGAGGTCGTACCAAGCCCCTCCCCCTACCCGAACACGTATTGATTTTGCCCTACCTGGGCGAGGGTTAACCCTATTAGTGGCAGGCTCCTGGATACCCCTATTAGTGGCAGGGGGGGGGGGTCGGCGGATTTCGCCCCCCCCCCCACCCCCATCCCCAAAGATCTCAAGATATATCCGTCCGATTTTCGAAAATCAAACGCCGTTTGATTCCCTTGAATACGATCTACATTTCTAAAAAATAAAACAAAATCAGGAATTTTTGATAGTGAGACAACAGGGGGCAAAAACTACAAATATTGGAAGTATTTGTGATCCAACACAGCTGTCATGTTTATTAACCGATTGTAACCCAACTAATGGGGATCGATAGATATTGAATTGGGGATTGATACATGACGGTGACTTTTTAAATTAAAAAATCATAGGTGCTTTCAGGTCACTAAATTTGGGGATAAAATAAATGCCTTATAAAGGCGTCTTTTTTTTCGATAAATGAAATGATGCGCTATTGTGACATCGGACACAACAGTTATAAAGCATATTTGTATCCATAGGCGGTGCCAAGGTAGCGAAAAAGGGAGGCAAAATATATACAAAATTACTTCCTGTAAACCACCACTTTCAAAGTCCCTGAAACCGCCTCTGCCGTACAATATTTATTATAGTTCACTAAAATCAACTAATTTGCACTTGTTTCAATCACCGTAAACCTATGTAACTACTTTATACTTGAGGCAGTTAGGAAGAAGCCGTGAAGTTCGCATCTCGTATTATCGCCAAAGGTCACCAAAAACAAACTCCAAAAACCGGGCCCTGGAACCGCCTCTGTCAAGGTTAGGAACTCAAAATTTTGACTCCATATGTGGAATTAAATTCTAGGATAAGTCCCAAAATGTCATGGGTATGCTTGCTCTCAGCCCCTTGGGAGATATCTACGAAAAACATGAGGGGGCGGAATCAACCCTCTCTGCCACTAATAGGGTTAATTCATTCATTTTCCCATTTTCGAAATTTGTATAAGGAATTGCGTATTGTGTCATGCCGCAAAGCGGCGCGAAATGTTCAGGTTTTTAACTATTGATAGCTGGATTTTGACTGCTGCAAAGGCAATTTTTACGACTGTACGTCCCACCGTTTGGGGGGCAAAACATAGTATATCAGGACCTTTGGGGGGGGGGCATGGCCCCTTTGCCCCTGGATCCGCCCCTGATCTTGACCTTTGCTTACAATTTCACTTTTCCTTATGTGCGACATGCATTATACCTTTGAGAGCACTTTGTGCGATAATAGTCGCAATCTAAGGCTTTAGATGGAAAGTATGGCCCAAAAACACATACCTCAATTTTGACATTTTACATCATCCGTAAATGATACTAAGTTGCACAGATATCTGCTTCTTAGAGTTCATATAAAGACACGCATCAGGTTCAGGCCCTTGGTTCCAACCCCCCGCACACATGCACACATATGCAGTATGCACCCTCGGGGTGTCGGTACTGATAGTGGGTCGCCCGAGACACCACCAGCATCGAGACACCGACCTTGGCTGGGCCGCTGCCAGTCCGCCGTATAAAAGCGGCCCGCTCTGACCTGCAGGCCACCAGTTAACGGAGAAAGTCCCAGACCGACCCACACGCACACACACACCTCCAGTTGAGACGACCATGAAGGTGAGAGTGGCGGTGGCAGAGAGTGAGAGTGGGGTGATCGGGAGATGCAGCACCATACGCTGTGCCCTTGTGCAGCATGTGTGAGCGCACAGCGCCAGCCAGCAGGGTGCCCGATAATGTCAGCAGCGGGCGTAAATACTTCTAGATCATGGTGATGATTCTTGTGTCGTCAGGAACTTAGCACCCCACCTCTGACTCGCTCTACCCGTCTTGGTGCCCCCAGCTGTTCGTGCTCCTAGCTGTACTGGCGGCGGCCGCCGCTGCGCCCCAGGGCTATGGCTCGAAGCCATCCAACGGCTACGGAGCTCCGGAAGAAGCAGCCTCCGAACAGCAGCCCAGCGTGGCCTCTTCGTACGACGCGCCTCAGGGCGAAGCCTCCGGCCCGGAAGGCAACATCGCTGGGGAGCCGGCCTCGTACAACTTCGAGTATGCTGTGAACGACGAGGAGAGCGGCACCGACTTTGGCCAGCAGGAGACCCGCGAGGGCGACAGCACGTCTGGCTCCTACTATGTGCTGATGCCGGACGGTCGTATGCAGATCGTCAACTACTCGGTCGGTGCCGACACCGGATATGTCGTCGATATTCAGGTAAAAGTCTTGGATCGTCAACAATGTTTTTTTTTCGTCCCCATAATTCCCGCCAACAGTTTCGTGTGACAGGATAAAAGGTAAACGTAATAAGGGAACACAGTAAAATATAAGAATATTTTTTTGACAGACAAATGCAAACCGATTGAATGGAAGCCGTTATTTTTATCTAGGAATAAATGTTTTGAAACTTATATTTAGCGAAAAAAAGAATAATTACGCGATCTGTCGTGTTTATTCCTTAGTCAATGGTATATTGTTTCTTGGTTTATTGCGCAGTCAAAACATGAATTCCTTGATAAAAATAAGGCCGTCCATTCACTCGTTTTACAGTAAAAGCTGTAGAAAAGAAACAAAATGCAATAATGTCAGCATAACCACGCATATCACAATGTTTATACCCACGCAGATAACATTTCTTGTCTCTATTTCAGTACGAGGGAGAGGCCAATATTGGTGGGGCAGCCTCCGGACAAGAGGGGAGGGTGGTGGAGCCGCAGAAATCCTACGGATTCTAAGGAGAAAACGTCACCATCAGCACAGAGGATAGATGACGCCAGTGTTGCTTAGGGTGTCCCAAAACAACACTTTTTCGCCGGTGCAAGCTTGCCAATTGACACGGCGTTCTTCTTTAGCCCAATAACAAGTATGCCAAATTTCATTACGATCCTTTCAGTTTTGGTCCCCCCGGGGCCTCCGTAAGTCGTTGACCCCTAACCAAAAAGTCAGAAATCAAAGTATTTGTACATACCTCCGCTTGTGCTCATTGGAAAACTCTTGTCGAGTAGAGTAAACTTTAATTCCGTCAAAATGCTCAAAAGGATCGAAATGAAATTTGGCATACTTGTTACTGGCCCAGAGAAGAACGCCGTGTCAATTGGTAAGCTTGCACCGACGCAAAAGTAGTTTTTTGTGACATACTGTTGCTTTTGTCTTTGTTTGTATTGTGTTGAGCTCAGATCAGTGCTGGTTATATTCTGTTGATCGCAAATCCCTTCTGCGATGATTGTAATTATGGACACTCGGCAGTCACCTTTCCTGATGAATACGGAATGCCTCCCATTTGACTATGCAGCCCAGATGATGACAGCGATGTGTTTGAATAACCAGATGTGTCATGTTTTGTGTTTGGACCAGGACGTTGATGGAGACGATATTTATATAGACCTGTAAATAGTTATATTTATTCGCGTCGTGTCGTGTGTGTTATGTCTGCGTGCGTGCTATAAACTGAGAAAATACATGCAATCTTATTTTACATGTTGTTTCTGCAATGAAGAAAACTCAACAGTTGCTAATGCCGTTTCCGGGCAAAAGGTGAAAACAAAAGTAGGGATATGGATGCAGGCGATAAGCACGGAGGACAATATTTTAACGATTATTTTCAATAGCAGGCAATATGTCAGGATGTAACGATGCAGATGTGGTTGTTTCGAACAATAACGCTCTGATATAAAATAAAAATAAAACTAGCTATCGATCGGTCATGAACACTGTGAACACACTTCAAAATAATTAATATTTCCTATCGCGAAACCGTTCTCCTCCAAGTGAAGCCCATATCGGAAATATAGATGTCTCTAGCGTTCACGCCCTGGCTTTAAAAAAATGAGGGTTGTGTTATGAGATATTTGACAAATGTTTTGATTGACGATAGGGAAGCTCTTAGTGAAAAAGTACAACTAATATATGATTAAACCAAAGCACTAGAATAACAGACATAGGCGTCGGAATTGGTGTTGCAGGGTGGCAGCTGCCACACCAACTTTGGAACTGGTGTGGGGGTGCCACACAAACTTTCCAGTCGCCCATACATACTCGGTCTCCGAAATCCAAGCATATATATGTACGAACGCGATTTGTAGATGGCATGGTAACCTTGGATTCTGATGGAAATCTATGTATTTGCGTTGTTTCCCAGGTAATCTGAGTCAGGTATTTCCCAGTTTCAACGATCATTACTACTAAAAAAATCACATGAATCATTGTTATAGGTACACGAGCTTGTGCGCTGCCGCGAAAGAAGCGTCGTGACATTTTCAGTTTATGTAGGACCTTACTGATGGTATGATGGTCTGATGGTTAACCCTGACGGTTTGGTCGTTTTTCCTGAAGTTCTCATCGTCTGATATGGCTTACTCTTATGGTCTGACGGCGTGCATTATGGTCTGATGGTTACCTAATCATGATCAATGGAGGCGGAACGGGGGGTGGATGTTACCCCCCCCCCCCCATTGGTTTTTCTAGAACAACTTGCGTAGTTTCCAACCGATTTTGATGGAACTGTCATGACCCTACTTTTAAACATTTCGCACATACGCTGAAAATTGTGCATTTCTAACCCCTATGACCCGTGACTTATGACCTGTTTCTCAAGGTCATGTGAGGCGCAACTGGCGTCCCGCAATATCGATGCTTGTAACTTGTGCAGTTTCCGAGTGTTTGTCGTTCATGAGCATATGTACAGGTGTTTCCAGGTGACAGTTGTGGTTTCCACTGATATTGGGACCTCGATTGACCTTTTCAGAAGTCAACTAAAGTCATTGACCTCCGATGACCTTATATGATGTGTTTGGGCTTCTGGCGGTTTCGAGGACATTTTGTGGCGCTGATTTCAAATTTGGGATCCATTTTACATAATTATATGTTCCACTGGGGTCGTGCGCTTCCACGGGTCAACCGAGGTCACTGACCTCAAATGACCTGACATGACCTTTTTGGAATTTGTCAGTTTTTAGGACATTTTGTGATGCTGATTACGAATTTGGCACCCTATAAGAATTATGATATGCTCATTCACGATTCTAGCTCGATAAAATTGCATTTATACGCATTTACAATATTCATAACTTTTGGGTCATTACATGACTTCAGAGGTCACCTAATGACCCAAAAACTTACAATAATCAGGTATCATCGGCTTCCTCTCGTCACAGGCAACACGCTTGTCTTTGTCTCGAAGCTCTAGGTCAATTAGGGTCGAAACGCTAAGTGGGGGGGGGGTCGTACCAAGCCCCCCCCCCCCCCCCCTCCTACCCGAACGCGTATTGATTTTGCAATACCCGGGCGAGGGTTAACCCTATCAGTGGCAGGCTCCTCGCTACCCCTATTAGTGGCAGGGGGGTCGGCGGATTTCGCCGCCCCGCCCCCCCCCCCCCCCAAGATCTCAAGATCTATCCGTCCGATTTTCACAAATCAAACGGCGTTCGATTCCCTTGAATATGATCTACATTTCTAAAAAATAAAACAAAATCAGAAATTTTTGATAGTGGGGCAACAGGGGGCAAAAACTACAAATATTGGAGGTATTTGTGATCCAACACAGCTGTCATGTTTATTAACCGATTGTAACGCAACTAATATGGATCGATAGACATTGAATTGGGGATTGATACATGACGGTGAATTTTGAAAATTAAAAAACCATAGGTGCTTTCAGGTCACTAAATTTGGGGATAAAATAAATGCATTATAAAAGCGTCTTTTTTCTTTTCTTTTTTCGATAAATGAAATGATGCGCTATTGTGACATCGGACACAACAGTTATAAAGCATATTTGTATCCATATGCGGTGCCAGGGTACCGAAAAAGGGAGACAAAATATATAAAAATTTACTTCCTGTAAACCACCACTTTCAAAGTCCCTGAAACCGCCTCTGCCATACAATATTTATTATAGTTCACTAAAATCAACTAATTTGTACTTGTTTCAATCACCATAAACCTATGTAACTACTTTATACTTCAGGCAGTTAGGAAGAAACCGTGAAGTTCGCATCTCGTATTATCGCCAAAGGTCACCAAAAACAAACTCCAAAAACCGGGCCCTGGAACCGCCTCTGTCAAGGTTAGGAACTCCAAATTTTGACTCCATATGTGAAATTAAATTCTAGGATAAGTCCCAAAATGTCATGGGTATGCTCTCAGCCCCTCGGGAGATATCTGCGAAAAACATGAGGGGCGGAATACGCCCTCTCTGCCACTAATAGGGTTAATTAATTCATTTTCCCATTTTCCAAATTTGTATAAGGAATTGGGTATTGTGTCATGCCGCAAAGCGGCGCGAAATGTTCAGGTTTTTAACTGTGGATAGCTGGATTTTGACTGCTGCAAAGGCAATTTTTACGACTGTACGTCCGACCGTTTGGGGGGGGCAAAACATAGTATATCAGGACCTTTGGGGGGGGGCATGGCCCCTTTGCCCCTGGATCCGCCCCTGATCTTGACCTTTGCTTACAATTTCACCTTTCCTTATGTGAGATATGCATTATACCTTTGATAGCACTTTGTGCGATAATAGTCGCAATCTAAGGCTTTAGATGGAAAGTATGGCCCAAAAACACATACCTCAATTTGGACATTTTACATCATCCGTAAATGATACAAAGTTGCACAGATATCTGCTTCTTAGAGTTCATATAAAGACACGCATCAGGTTCGGGCCCTTGGTTCCAACCCCCCAAACACATGCACACATATGCACCGTCGGGGTGTCGGTACTGATAGTGGGTCGCCCGAGACACCACCAGCATCGAGACACCGACCTTGGCTGGGCCGCTGCCAGTCCGCCGTATAAAAGCGGCCCGCTCTGACCTGCAGGCCACCAGTTAACGGAGACAGTCCCAGACCGACCCACACGCACACACACACACCTCCAGTTGAGACGACCATGAAGGTGAGAGTGGCGGTGGCAGAGAGTGAGAGTGGGGTGATCGGGAGATGCAGCACCATACGCTGTGCCCTTGTGCAGCATGTGTGAGCGCACAGCGCCAGCCAGCAGGGTGGCCGATAATGTCAGCAGTGGGAGTAAATACTTCTAGATCATGGTGATGATGCTTGTGTCTTCAGGAACTTAGCACCCCACCTCTGACTAGCTCTACCCGTCTTGGTGCCCCCAGCTGTTCGTGCTCCTAGCTGTACTGGCGGCGGCCGCCGCTGCGCCCCAGGGCTATGGCTCGAAGCCATCCAACGGCTACGGAGCTCCGGAAGAAGCAGCCTCCGAACAGCAGCCCAGCGTGGCCTCTTCGTACGACGCGCTTCAGGGCGAAGCCTCCGGCCCGGAAGGCAACATCGCTGGGGAGCCGGCCTCGTACAACTTCGAGTATGCTGTGAACGACGAGGAGAGCGGCACCGACTTTGGCCAGCAGGAGACCCGCGAGGGCGACAGCACGTCTGGCTCCTACTATGTGCTGATGCCGGACGGTCGTATGCAGATCGTCAACTACTCGGTCGGTGCCGACACCGGATATGTCGTCGATATTCAGGTAAAAGTGTAATGTCTTGGATCGTCAACAATGTTTTTTTTTCGTCCCCATAATTCCCGCCAACAGTTTCGTGTGACAGAATAAAAGGTAAACCTAATAAGGGAACACAGTAAAATATAAGAATATTTGTTTGACAGACAAATGTAAATCGATTGAATGGAAGCCGTTATTTTTATCTAGGAATATATGTTTTGAAACTTATTTTTAGCGAAAAAAAGAATAATTACGCGACCTGCCGTGTTTATTCCTTAGTCAATGGTATATTGATTCTTGGTTTATTGCGCAGTCAAAACATGAATTCCTTGATAAAAATAAGGCCGTCCATTCACTCGTTTTACAGTAAAAGCTGTAGAAAAGAAACAAAATGCAATAATGTCAGCATAACCACGCATATCACAATGTTTATACCCACGCAGATAACATTTATTGTCTCTATTTCAGTACGAGGGAGAGGCCAATATTGGTGGGGCAGCCTCCGGACAAGAGGGGAGGGTGGTGGAGCCGCAGAAATCCTACGGATTCTAAGGAGAAAACGTCACCATCAGCACAGAGGATAGATGACGCCAGTGTTGCTTAGGGTGTCCCAAAACAACACTTTTTCGCCGGTGCAAGCTTGCCAATTGACACGGCGTTTTTCTTTAGCCCAATAACAAGTATGCCAAATTTCATTACGATCCTTTCAGTTTTGGTCCCCCCGGGGCCTCCGTAAGTCGTTGACCCCTACCCAAAAAGTCAGAAGTCAAAGTCTTTGTACATACCTCCGCTTGTGCTCATTGGAAAACTCTTGTCGAGTAGAGTAAACTTTAATTCCGTCAAAATGCTCCAAAGGATCGAAATGAAATTTGGCATACTTGTTACTGCCCCAGAGAAGAACGCCGTGTCAATTGGTAAGCTTGCACCGACGCAAAAGTGTTTTTTTGTGACATACTGTTGCTTTTGTCTTTGTTTGTATTGTGTTGAGCTCAGATCAGTGCTGGTTATATTCTGTTGATCGCAAATCCCTTCTGCGATGATTGTAATTATGGACACTCGGCAGTCACCTTTCCTGATGAATACGGAATGCCTCCCATTTGACTATGCAGCCCAGATGATGACAGCGATGTGTTTGAATAACCAGATGTGTCATGTTTTGTGTTTGGACCAGGACGTTGATGGAGACGATATTTATATAGACCTGTAAATAGTTATATTTATTCGCGTCGTGTCGTGTGTGTTATGTCTGCGTGCGTGCTATAAAGTGAGAAAATACATGCAATCTTATTTTACATGTTGTTTCTGCAATGAAGAAAACTCAACAGTTGCTAATGCCGTTTCCGGGCAAAAGGTGAAAACAAAAGTAGGGATATGGATGCAGGCGATAAGCACGGAGGACAATATTTTAACGATTATTTTCAATAGCAGGCAATATGTCAGGATGTAACGATGCAGATGTGGTTGTTTCGAACAATAACGCTCTGATATAAAATAAAAATAAAACTAGCTATCGATCGGTCATGAACACTGTGAACACACTTCAAAATAATTAATATTTCCTATCGCGAAACCGTTCTCCTCCAAGTGAAGCCCATATCGGAAATATAGATGTCTCTAGCGTTCACGCCCTGGCTTTAAAAAAAATGAGGGTTGTGTTATGAGATATTTGACAAATGTTTTGATTGACGATAGGGAAGCTCTTAGTGAAAAAGTACAACTAATATATGATTAAACCAAAGCACTAGAATAACAGACATAGGCGTCGGAAGTGGTGTTGCAGGGTGGCAGCTGCCACACCAACTTTGGAACTGGTGTGGGGGTGCCACACAAACTTTCCAGTCGCCCATACATACTCGGTCTCCGAAATCCAAGCAAATATATGTACGAACGCGATTTGTAGATGGCATGGTAACCTTGGATTCTGATGGAAATCTATGTATTTACGTTGTTTCCCAGGTAATCTGAGTCAGGTATTTCCCAGTTTCAACGATCATTACTACTAAAAAAATCACATGAATCCTTGTTATAGGTACACGAGCTTGTGCGCTGCCGCGAAAGAAGCGTCGTGACATTTTCAGTTTATGTTGGACCTTACTGATGGTATGATGGTCTGATGGTTAACCCTGACGGTTTGGTCGTTTTTCCTGAAGTTCTCATCGTCTGATATGGCTTATTCTTATGGTCTGACGGCGTGCATTATGGTCTGATGGTTACCTAATCATGTTCACTGGTGGCGGAACGGGGGTGGAACCATTCCCCCCTAGGTTTTTCTGGAATAACTCGCGTAGTTTCCAACCGATTTTAATGGAACTGTCAGTACCCTACTTTTGAAATATTTCGCACATACGCTGAAAATTGTGCATTTCTAACCCCTATGATCCGTGACTTATGACCTGTTTCTCAAGGTCATGTCAGGCTCAACTGGCGTCCCGCAATATCGATGCTTGTAACTTGTGCAGTTTCCGAGTGTTTGTCGTTCATGTGCATATGTACAGGTGTTTCCAGGTGACAGTTGTGGTTTCCACTGATATTGGGACCTCGATTGACTTTTTCAGAGGTCAACTAAGGTCATTGACCTCCGATGACCTTATATGATGTGTTTGGGCTTCTGGCGGTTTCTAGGACATTTTGTGGCGCTGATTTCAAATTTGGGATCCATTTTACATAATTATATGTTCCACTGGGGTCATGCGCTTCCACGGGTCAACCGAGGTCACTGACCTCAAATGACCTGACATGACCTTTTTGGAATTTGTCAGTTTTTAGGACATTTTGTGATGCTGATTACGAATTTGGCACCCATTAAAAATTATGATATGCTCATTCACGTGTCTAGCTCGATAAAATTTCATTTATACGCATTTACCATTTTCATAACTTTTGGGTCATTAACATGACCTCAGAGGTCACCTAGTGACCCAAGACCTTGCAATAATCAGGTAGAATCGGCTTCCTCTCGTCACAGGCAACACGCTCGTCTTTGTCTCGAAGCTCTAGGTCAATTAGGGGCGAAACGCTAAGGGGGAGTCGTACCAAGCCCCCCACTCCCCCTACCCGAACACGTATTGATTTTGCCATACCCGGGCGAGGGTTAACCCTATTAGTGGCAGGCTCCTCGCTACCCCTATTAGTGGCAGGGGGGGGGGGGGGGTCGGCGGATTTCGCCGCCCCCCTCCCCCCCCCCCCCCCCCCCCCCAAGATCTCAAGATCTATCCGTCCAATTTTCAAAAATCAAACGGCGTTTGATTCCCTTGAATACAATCTACATTTCTAAAAAAATAAAAATTAATCAGAATTTTTTGATAGTGGGGCAACAGGGGGCAAAAACTACAAATATTCGAGGTATTTGTGATCCAACACAGCTGTCATGTTTATTAACCGATTGTAACGCAACTAATGGGGATCGATAGATATTGAATTGGGGATTGATACATGACGGTGACTTTTGAAAATTAAAAAATCATAGGTGCTTTCAGGTCACTAAATTTGGGGATAAAATAAATGCATTATAAAAGCGTCTTCTTTCTTTTCTTTTTTCGATAAATGAAATGATGCGCTATTGTGACATCGGACACAACAGTTATAAAGCATATTTGTATCCATAGGCGGTGCCAGGGTAGCGAAAAAGGGAGGCAAAATATATACAAAATTACTTCCTGTAAACCACCACTTTCAAAGTCCCTGAAACCGCCTCTGCCGTACAATATTTATTATAGTTCACTAAAATCAACTAATTTGTACTTGTTTCAATCACCGTAAACCTATGTAACTACTTTATACTTGAGGCAGTTAGGAAGAAGCCGTGAAGTTCGTATCTCGTATTATCGTCAAAGGTCACCAAAAACAAACTCCAAAAGCCGGGCCCTGGAACCGCCTCTGTCAAGGTTAGGAACTCCAAATTTTGACTCCATATGTGGAATTAAATTCTAGGATAAGTCCCAAAATGTCATGGGTATGATCTCAGCCACTCGGGAGATATCTACGAAAAACATGAGGTGCGGAATCCGCCCTCTCTGCCACTAATAGGGTTAATTAATTCATTTTCCCATTTTCCAAATTTGTATAAGGAATTGCGTATTGTGTCATGCCGCAGCAAGCAGCGCGAAATTTCCAAGCAGCGCGAAATGTTCAGGTTTTTAACTGTGGATAGCTGGATTTTGACTGCTGCAAAGGCAATTTTTACGACTGTACGTCCGACCGCTTGGGGGTCAAAACATAGTATATCAGGACCTTTGGGGGGGCATGGCCCCTTTGGCCCTGGATCCGCCCCTGATCTTGAACTTCGCTTACAATTTCACTTTTCCTTATGTGCGATATGCATTATACCTTTGAGAGCACCTTGTGCGATAATAGTTGCAATTTAAGGCTTTAGATGGAAAGTATGGCCCAAAAACACATACCTCAATTTTGACATTTTACATCATCCGTAAATGATACTAAGTTGCACAGATATCTGCTTCTTAGAGTTCATATAAAGACACGCATCAGGTTCAGGCCCTTGGTTCCAACCCCCGCACACATGCACACAAATGCACCTTCAGGGTGTCGGTACTGATAGTGGGTCGCCCGAGACAGCACCAGCATCGAGACACCGACCTTGGCTGGGCCGCTGCCAGTCCGCCGTATAAAAGCGGCCCGCTCTGACCTGCAGGCCACCAGTTAACGGAGAAAGCCCAAGACCGACCCACGCACACAAACACACCTACAGTTGAGACGACCATGAAGGTGAGAGTGGCGGTGGCATAGAGTGAGAGTGGGGTGATCGGGAGATGCAGCACCATACGCTGTGCCCTTGTGCAGCATGTGTGAGCGCACAGCGCCAGCCAGCAGGGTGGCCGATAATGTCAGCAGTGGGAGTAAATACTTTTAGATCATGGTGATGATGCTTGTGTCTTCAGGAATTTAGCACCCCACCTCTGACTAGCTCTACCCGTCTTGGTGCCCCCAGCTGTTCGTGCTCCTAGCTGTACTGGCGGCGGCCGCCGCTGCGCCCCAGGGCTATGGCTCGAAGCCATCCAACGGCTACGGAGCTCCGGAAGAAGCAGCCTCCGAACAGCAGCCCAGCGTGGCCTCTTCGTACGACGCGCCTCAGGGCGAAGCCTCCGGCCCGGAAGGCAACATCGCTGGGGAGCCGGCCTCGTACAACTTCGAGTATGCTGTGAACGACGAGGAAAGCGGCACCGACTTTGGCCAGCAGGAGACCCGCGAGGGCGACAGCACGTCTGGCTCCTACCATGTGCTGATGCCGGACGGTCGTATGCAGATCGTCAACTACTCGGTCGGTGCCGACACCGGATATGTCGCAGATATTCAGGTAAAAGCGTATTTCATATAATTATTATTCACTGTCAAACAATGCTAAGCTACAATTTGCTAGGTAAATAATTCACATACTATAGATAACACGAAAATATTGTCTTGGATCGTCATTAATGTTCTTTTCCGTCTCCATAATTGCCGCCAACAGTTTCGTGTCACAGGATAAAAGGTATTGAGAGAATGAAGTACAAGCTGTGGAAAAGAAACAAAATGTAATAATGTCAGCCTAACCACGCAGATCACAATCTGTATACTCATGTGGATAACATTTGTTTGTCTCAATTTCAGTACGAGGGAGAGGCCAATCTTGGTGGGGCAGCCTCCGGACAAGAGGGGAGCGTGGTGGTGCCGCAGAAATCCTACGGATTCTAAGGAGAAAACGTCACCATCAGCCCAGAGGATAGATGACGACAGTGTTGCTCGTCTCTTGGAGTGATTTAAACCCATCCGACACGGCGCAGATAGTGTTTCAATTGTGTTGAGCTCAGATCAGTGCTGGTTATATTCCGCCGATCGAAAATCCCTTCTGCGAAGATTGTAATTATGGACACTCGGCAGTCACCTTCCCTGATGAATACGTAATGCTTCCCATTTGACTATGAAACCCAGATGATGACAGCGATGTGTTTGAATAACCAGATGTCATGTTTTCTGTTTGGACCAGGACGTTGATGAAGACGATATTTATATGGACCTGTAAATAGTCATATTTATTTTCCTCGTGTTGTGTGTGTTATGTCTGCGTACGTTCCATAAACTGAGAAAATATAAGCAAGCACTTGTTTACATGTTGTTTCTGCAATGAATGAAAGTCAAAAGTTGCTAATGCCTTACCCGGACAAAAGGTCAAGATAAAGGTAGGGATAACAATTAAATGCAGATGAAATGTTCGATGAAATGCAGGTGATAGGAACGGAGGACAATACTTTCGAACAATAACGCTCTAATATAAAAATAACTTGCTATCGATCGATCATGAACACAGTGACACTAAACTTCAAAATACTTCATATTTCCTATCGCGAAACCGTTCTCCTCCATCGCGATAGTGAAGCTCATATCGGAAATATAGATGTCGCCAGCGCACACGTCCTGGCTTCGCTCCGGGCTACTTGCTTTCGCTGAGAAACGGAGCACAACTGAATACCGATACATCCCCACGTATCGGCGAAAACGAGTGGCTTATTTTTACATATTGTATTAGTTATATCATGCCTGAATTTTACATTTGGTAAAATGCTGTGCTGGCAAAACGCGCCTACACTGCACCCACAAGATTGTGTATGATAGCGAAGCCGTGTGAGGTAAGTTGTTTGAGGGTTGTGTTTACGATATGTTTGTCAAATGTTTGTGTCGAGGATATAGGGAAGATCGGAGTGAAAAACTACAACTAATATATGATCAAACAAAAACACTAGACAAACAGAGCAAGGACAAATAAACACAGGTCATCAGAGCCATGTACGATTGACATTGGCTGGAAAGTCACACATTTCCTTATTTTAGAGAAACTTTACGGACTCTTACAAAGGAAAATTTGCTTTAAATCAGCCACACTTGCCACACTTGCCAAAAATTTGCTTTAATACAGCGAAATCCAATGAGTTTTTGAATTTTGTCGGACCATTTGGAATTTTGCACATTCAACCCAATGTTTTTGACCATTCTGAATCCACCCATGGTTCCAAGTGTTATCAAACAGACGCTAACACCATTAAAGGGACATTGCCACCTTTCTGAAAGTTTTCAAATATACGCCGGTTGTACCCGAAAATATGAAGTAAGTGCTGCTTAAAAGGATGGTGATATTTTTTTCTCTCGAAAACTTCACTCAATTTATAATAATTAAGTTTGTTTTTATTTGGGTTGATGACGTCATTATTGAGCTAAATAGAGCTATAGATAAATCCTTTACGCTGCCAAAGTTTGGCACAATTTTTGTCAGACAATTCTGGCGATTCAAATACAAGCAGGTACCAGGTAAACTGTGTCGCACTCACTTGACCACCGAAGTCTTGTCACTGAAAGCTCGACATACCACACATCGAATTCTTGGCATCGTTTGAAAATTGCATTAGAGTTTCACTTTATAGAAGTCTAATTATCCTGATATAACCCACGGTAAATATAATACACCCAGCGATCGAGAAACGAAACGCGTAAATATCTCCGAGGTTTACCTTAAAACAAGTCGACTATCATCACCATTGGGTAAAGAGAGACGACGTCATCGGCTTTACACCCCTATTCAAATACACGTGGGGTTTATTTGTTACAATTGTCAAGACCAAGCTCGAAACGCAAGCTCGAATCGCTGCTGAGGTGGGATCCCGGGCTGACGCGGCTGATCCGTTGGGCCCCCGTCCGCGGCGTGTAGTGAGCGGTGCTTTCCGAGTGTATGCGGCAACGCTGCCTGAGCTCTCTGAGGCAGTAAGACAGATGTCCGCCTCGAAAGCATGTGGCGATGATGGCATCACGATCGCTATGATCCGTACGACATTCCCTGTCATTGCCCCTCACTTACTACACATTGTAAATTTCTCGATCGCGTCAGGCACTCTGCCGGGTGCATGGAAAGTGGCCAAGGTCCTGCCACTCCACAAAGCAGGCTCTGTCGTTGATCCCAACAATTATAGGCCGATATCGATTCTCCCCACCGTAGCTAAGTTGACTGAGCGAGTGATTTGTAATCAGCTGATGTCCTACCTGCAAAGTCACTGTATTCTTGGCGAGGAGCAGCATGGTTTCCGGCCCGGGCACTCCACGGAGTCGGCGATGCTGGACGCTGTTGGCCGCGTTGTTGGGCGCATAGATCAGGGAAATATCGCTTGTCTAACAACAGCAGACACCTCTAAAGCCTTTGACAGCGTCCCGCATTGCCGGCTCCTGGAGAAGCTCGGGTGGTATGGTATTGACGCGCACTGGTTTCGTGACTGGTTGTGTGACCGTTCACAGCGTGTGATGGACAGTGAGAGCGCCCCAGTGTCGCACGGTGTAGTACAGGGGTCCCTTCTCGGGCCAATACTCTACCTGTTGTACACAAACGACTTTCCAAGTTACTTCACTGACACACAAATTGTAATGTATGCCGACGACATTCAGTTCATCCACTCATGCCTTCCCTGTAACATTCCAGCTCTAAAGCAGAACGTGGAGGACACTCTGAAAGCGGCACATGTGTGGTTTGTAGCCAATAGTTTAAAACTAAATCCAAACAAGACAGAGATTTTGCTTGTCAAAACACGTCAGCGCCAGATACCGAACAATTTTTCAGTTACATTCAACGGCGCCACTCTGGTCCCCTCATCCAAAGCCAAAATATTAGGAAACATAGTCGATGCCCATCTCACATGGGAATCACATGTATCACTCGTGGTGCGCCGTTGCTACGCTACGTTGCGCGGTCTTTCAAAACTGTCGCATAGTCTTTCATATGATGTTAAGAAATTTTTGATAGAATCGCTAGTCATCCCTCATATCATGTATTGTATCACTGTGTGGGGCGGGTGTGGTGTGACGCAGAAAAAACGCACGCAGAAGGTGCTGAATCACTGCGCTCGCGTCGTGTTCTCCGCTCGTAGATCAGAGCATGTCACTCCACTTCTTGAGGAGCTGCAGTGGGCATCGATTGACATGCGCGTGTGCGAGCGAGATATCGCAATGCTCCATCGGCTGTTTAGTCACCAGTATGCACCTCAGTGTCTACGAAACTCGATAAGTTACCGCAGTGACGTGTCTGTCAGGGACACTCGGGCCGCAGCCGCTGGACAGCTCCAGCTTCCGCGCATGCGCACCGAAATGGCCAGACGGTATTTTGGATACAGGGCGCTCTCACTGTGGAACATGGCTCCTACGGATGTAAAGGAAGCCAAAAGCTCAGCTGGAAGTAGAAGGAAGGCGGAGGCATGGCTGAGGGCGCGAGACCATGCCAGGTGACTAGAATGATTGTGTCATATGTTCGCGACTTGTTTCTGAACGGATTGTCTATGTATTTTATCCAGTGTTCCATTTTACCCTGTGTTTTACTATATATCTTGTATTGACTCTTGGTCATAAGAGCCATCACATGGAGACCATTCGAAATAAATGAATGAATGAACGAATTTCTATTCAAATAGACCTATGTGGTTGTTTTAACTGCTACCCTACTTAATTTCAAAGCAGATCCAACAACATGGCTATCTCAACTCAAAACTAATGTTAAGGTGGGAATGTCCCTTTAAGGGGAAGGTGGGGCCCAAGATGAGCCACGTTTTCTTGGACGACATTGCAGACATATTCATTACGATAAACTAGTTATGAGGGAGCGCGAAGCGCACGCGAGTCCTCACTGAATACCGGATTTTTATCACATATAAGCGGCCGACCCAGCCCGACCCGACCCGACCCGATCAGGCCGCATATTTCCTAAGTGTATACAGCTGGTGGGGGTGTTTGGAAATAGCAATCACTTCGGGAACATAAGTCAGTCAAAAATATAGATTTTGCTTTTATTTTGTTTTGGAGGCATCGTTCATACTGGGTTATCCAATATATATTCCGGTTTTTGAATATGTTTGAGAAGAAAAAAAATATTTTGGGAAATTGTTCCCCAAAAATATTATTTTGGGGGAACAATTTCCAAAATCAAACTTTTCAAACATATTGAAAAACCGGAAGATGTGTTGGAGAACCAAGTAAAGACGATACCCCAAACAAATGTCAAAGCAATATCTATATTTTTGACTGACTTATGTCTCCCTAAGTAGTTGCTATTTCCAAACACGCCCGCCAGCTGTATACACTTTTGGAAATATGCGACCCCTGCCCGACCGTAACGCTTTTCAGAAGCTTATATCTTTGCAATCCCGCATCCGATTGACAAGCGGTCTTCGCCATCTGCTAGCCCTATTCAATCAATTATGTTATTGACATGCTTTGCCTCACGTGATGGGTCAACATGGCGCGTGGCACGTGCCGCGTCCGGGGTGTCAGAAAACGTCCTGCTATAGCTGGGAAACGGCTGGACCGATTAAGCTGACATTTTGTGTGTGGTTTGAGATCGCACTGCTAGCAATTTCGCGCAAGTCAAATTCTGGGTCACACTGCACGTGCAGGAGGGGGGGGGGCATTTTCACTTGATGCCACAACCCCCCCCCCCCCTCCTGGATCCGCCAGTAATCTTTCGGACGTTTTTTTGTTTTCGCGCGGCGCCAACTCTTTTTATTCTCGAGATATAGACGGGTTTTGGTAAGGACATCCATTTATGGCCTACATTTTACCTTTGGTGACCTTTGGTGACCTCAATGACCTAAATTATTTGACCTAAAATAATGACTTAGTACTTTCATTGGACCTTGTTTGTTTCGAGCTATCTAACTTATTTCTGTTTGTCGCTATACGTTGCATGACTTTCGAAATCTTGTAGGGGCGGGTATCCACCCCCCCCCCGCCCCCTCCCCGTCGGTTCGAACTTGGTGCGAACCCCGTCTGTGCGTGGGTTAACCATTGTAGATGCACGCACAAGGCACCTTGAAGGTCCCAGCAGCAACACAATCAATAAGAGTAACGCGGAACGTCTGGCCCTCAACATTTAACATTGTCCCGATTGCTCACGTTTGTGACATATTACATTGGAAACACATAAATTCGAGGTAATTCACAGTCACTCATGTGTAGACTATGGAGTGTGAAGTCGCTTTACGCGAAACGATCCGTGGTAAGTTTGGAAAGACAACTTCAGAAAATAGCAACGTATAAAATTTCCGTTGAAAATGTTTAGTGCTCACGGAATTTTCAAGTAGCTTGTCTTAGTTTATGGCCACTGGCAGATCCAGCAGGAATATAACGACGGCCAGCCGAGGGGGGGGGGGCAAGTTGACATGCCCAAAACCGACCAAGTGCGCCCAAAATTTGACATATTTTCTGATTTAACAAGGCAAATTAACCCGCGCCCCGCTGGGGAATTCGGTCGAACACGCTGGGGGGGGGGGGGGGGGGCAGATTCTGCCCCCTCGTTATATTCCAAACTAATAACCCCAGCGAGACGCGCAAGGCCGTAATCGAAAGTTCTCAATGAGCCGCATCTAACGCTCACCAGACATTTTCAAAATAAGGTCACATCTCAGGACACGGCCAGGTCCAAAGTCAAAATTAAGGTATTTTAGTTTTTGGGCCATAATTTCCATCCAAAGCCTTAGATTGAGACTATTATCGCACAAAGTACTCTCAAAGATATAGTGCATCTCCCGCTTTAGGAAAAAGTGAAATTTTAAGCAAATGTCAAGGTCACAAAAGGTCAACATTTGAAATTGATTAATCTAAATAAAAAAGGTATGTCTCTAGACCAGTTTTGTCTCAGAAAAACAGTGGTGGCATTTATTTGTCTGTATCTGGTCAATAAAAAAACGTAAATTAAACAAATGACGTCATGAGTTACTTATACTTACGGAGCCAAAAGTCAAGTAAGATATTGCTTTGAAAATTTGGTTTGGGTATCGTCCATACCTGGTTCAGCCAGATATATTCCGTTTTTCATATCTTCAAGAAAAAAAAATGTGAAAAGTTTTCTGAAAAAAATGCTGTTTTTATTTTTAGGAGTCAAAAACCCAAACTTTCGCAAATCTTAGAGAGTAGTTTTGAAGAGAATGCCATTTCCTTTCTTTTTACGATTTTCTACGATTTGTCAAATATTTATCGTTTTTCGACCAAAAATGGCGTGACATGACATTCTAACGTCATGATCCCCCAAAGTACTATCTCAATTTCATTGAACTTTTGTGAAAAGATGTAGCACTAATGCAGCATAAGGTAATGTAAGTTTTACGTCGAATCCTATCATAGGGGTTGGGCCGAGGGGCCTAGGCCTTCTCCCATTGGGCCGAGGGGCCCTTCGGGCCCCTCGACCCAATGGGGGGGCACGTGCCCCCTGTGCCCCCCCCCCCCCCCCCTGGCTGCGCCCCTGTTTGCAAGCGTAAGTGTGATAGGTGAATAAATCGAATGATTAGCAAAGTTAAAACAAAAATCCTATTCAACGATTTATGCCAGTTATAATCGAATACAAAAAGAAAATGTTCCTATGGATGAATAATTATGCCGATCACTGCAGATTATACAAATGGAAATAGTGAATATTTCTCTAATTATTCTGAGCCGTAAATGATCAAAAGTTGCACAGATATCTGCTTCTTAGAGACACACGATTCAGGCACCCCGCGCACACGCACACATATGCACCTTCGGGGTGCCGGTACTAATAGCATGGGTCGCCCGAGACACCACCAGCATCAAGACACCGACCTTGGCTGGGCCGCTGCCAGTCCGCCGTATAAAGGCGGCCCGCTCTGACCTGCAGGCCACCAGTTAACGGAGACAGTCCCAGACCGACCCACACGCACACACACACCTCCAGTTGAGACGACCATGAAGGTGAGAGTGGCGGTGGCAGAGAGTGAGAGTGGGGTGATCGGGAGATGCAGCACCATACGCTGTGCCCTTGTGCAGCATGTGTGAGCGCACAGCGCCAGCCAGCAGGGAGGCCGATAATGTCAGCAGTGGCCGTAAATACTTCTAGATCATGGTGATGATTCTTTTGTCGTCAGGAACTTAGCACCCCACTTCTGACTCGCTCTACCCGTCTTGGTGCCCCCAGCTGTTCGTGCTCCTAGTTGTGCTAGCCGCGGCCGCCGCTGCGCCCCAGGGCTATGGGTCAAAGCCATCCAACGGCTACGGAGCTCCGGAAGAAGCAGCCTCCGAACAGCAGCCCAGCGTGGCCTCCTCGTACGACGCGCCTCAGGGCGAAGCCTCCGGCCCGGAAGGCAACATCGCTGGGGAGCCGGCATCGTACAACTTTGATTATGCTGTGAACGACGAGGAGAGCGCCACCAACTTTGGCCAGCAGGAGACCCGCGAGGGCGACAGCACGTCTGGCTCCTACTATGTGCTGATGCCGGACGGTCGTATGCAGATCGTCAACTACTCGGTCGGTGCCGACACCGGATATGTCGTCGATATTCAGGTAAAAGCGTAATTCATAGAATTATTATTAACTGGCAAACAATGCTAAGCTACAATTTGCTAGGCAAAGAATGCACAGACTATATACATAAAATATTGTCTTGGATCGTCAGCAATGTTTTTTCCGTCCTCATAATTGCCGCAAACAATTTCGTGTCACAGGATAAAAGGTAAAGGTAATATGGGAACACAGTAAAAGCTGTAGAAAAGAAACAAAATGTAATAATGTTAGCATAACCACGCAGATAACAATGTTTATACCCACGCAGATAACATTTTTTGTCTCGATTTCAGTACGAGGGAGAGGCTAATCTTGGTGGGGCAGCCTCCGGACAAGAGGGGAGCGTGGTGGAGCCGCAGAAATCATACGGATTCTAAGGAGAAAACGTCTCCATCATTCCAGAGGATAGATGGCGCCAGTGTTGCTCTTGTCTTGGAGTGATTTAAACCCATCCGACACCGCGCAGGTAGTCTTTCAATTGTGTTGAGCTCAGATCATTGCTGGTTATATTCCGCCAATCGTAAATCCCTTCTGCGATGATTGTAATTATGGACACTCGGCCGTCACCTTTCCTGATGAATACGGAATGCCTCCCATTTGACTATGAAACCCAGATGATGACAGCCATGTGTTTGAATAACCAGATGTGTCATCGTTTCTGTTTGGACCGGGACGTTGATGGAGACGATATGTATATGGACCTGTAAATAGTCATATTTATTTTCCTCGTGTTGTGTATTATGTCTGCGTGCGTGTCATAAACTGATAAAATATAAGCAAGCATATGTTTACATGTTGTTTCTGCAATTAATAAAACTCAACAGTTGCTAATGCCGTTTCCGGCCAAAAGGTCAAGACAAAAGTAGGGATATGGATGCAGGATGACAACAACGGAGGACAATACTTTAACGATGTTTTTTTTAATGTCATGATGTAACGATGCAAATGTGGTTGTTCCCAACAATAACGCTCCGATAGACAAACAAAACTTTATATCGATCGATCATGAACACAGTGACACTAAACTTCGAAATACTTCATATTTCCTATCGCGAAACCGTTCTCCTGCAAGGCGATGGTGAAATTAATATCGGAAATATAGATATCGCCAGCGCTCACGTCCCGGCTTCGCTCCGGGCTACTTGCTCTCGCTGAGAAACGGAACACAACTGAATACTGATACATCCCCACGTATCAGCGAAAACGACAGTGGCTTATTTTGACACATTTGATTAACGATGCTGGCTCAATTTGACATTTTGTCAAATGCTGTGCTGGCAAAACGCGCCTACACTGCTAAACTACAATTTGCTAGGTAAATAATTCACATACTTTACAGAACACGAAAATATTGTCTTGGATCGTCAAGAATGTTCTTTTCCGTCTCCATAATTGCCGCCAACAGTTTCGTGTCACAGGATAAAAGGTAATGGTAATAAGGGAACACAGTAAAAGCTGTAGAAAAGAAACAAAATGTAATGTCAGCATAACCACGTAGATCACAATGTTTATACCCACGCAGATAACATTTTTTGTCTCGATTTCAGTACGAGGGAGAGGCTAATCTTGGTTGGGCAGTCTCCGGACAAGAGGGTAGCGTGGTGGAGCCGCAGAAATCATACGGATTTTAAGGAGAAAACGTCTCCATCAGCGCAGAGGATAGATGACGACAGATACAGATAGTGTATTAAACAATGGGTCCACAACATGCATGGCTTTTCACCTTTGCGAGTCAGTACACTAAAACATATAATGGATACACTATAATCACCCGAGTGCCAGCCGGCCAGAAACACGCTTCAAGCCATAAGCAAAGAGATAATGTTAAAATAGCGCATATCGCGTTGGGCAGCTCAGTCTACGTCTGACGCAGAATATACTCGCGCAGGCGCTGCCGGAATCCAGCGTGGTGGGTCGCAATTGGTAGTTGGTTGTAATCCTGCACAGCACCGTAACACAGCCTGCGTCGTCCGGCTTCAGTTCTAATACGCGGCAGTGTGATATCACCAGCTCGTCTGGTATTGTGGTCGTGTTTCTGGTTGGCAGCCAGTCCAAAGGTAGCCATTAAAGCCTCTGGCTGGTCTGTCATCACGTCATGTACAGCACACAATCGATGGTACCTAACGAGTTCTCTGGCATCGAACCACCTGAGGTCACGGAACGCATCCGTCACATGCTCACGTTTGCGCCTACCGCATACAACACGAGCACAAAAATTCAGAATCTTCTGCACTCGGTGAAGCTGGGTCTCGCCACACGTTCCATATACAGATATACAGTAGCGGACAATCGACACCGCAAGCGACTGCACGATGGGCTTCAGTGCGGATCGGGGTATGACATGTCGGGCGTGACTCAGTGCGATCAGGGCACCGTTACATCGCTGTGTAAGCCGATCTATGTGGGCCTGGTAGTTAAGATGGCGGTCCATTTCGAGTCCTAGGTTCCTCACCACTTTACTTTCAATGATGTCTGCGCCACAGAAACGGATCCTAACCTCGGGCATAGTGCGTAGCATAGCCGGAGTTCCTAGCACTAACATCTGGGTTTTGTCAGCGTTCAGCTTCATCCCATGTGTACTGAACCAACGGTACATCAATTCTAGCGTGTCCTCCATGGTACGGATCAACTGGTGAATGTCGTGTTTCTTGCCGGTTATAAGGATTTGCGTGTCGTCCGCAAACTGTACAGTGTTGCTCTTGCCTTCGAGTGATTTAAACCCATCCGACACCGCGCAGATAGTCTTTCAATTGTGTTCAGCTCAGATCAGTGCTGGTTATATTCCGCCGATCGCAAATCCCTTCTGCGAAGATTGTAATTATGGTTACTCGGCAGTCACCTTTCCTGATGAATACGGAATGCCTCCCATTTGACTATGAAACCCAGATGATGACAGCGGTGTGTTTGAATAACCAGATGTGTCATGGTTTCTGTTTGGACCGGGACGTTGATGAAGACGATATTTATATGGGCCTGTAAATAGTCATATTTATTATCCTAGTGTCCTGTGTGTGTCTGCGTGCGCATGTCATAAACTGAGAAAATATAAGCAAACATATGTGTACATGTTGTTTCTGCAATTAATAAAACTCAACAGTTGCTAATGCCGTTTCCGGCCAAAAGGTCAAGACAAAAGTGGGGTGATATGGATGCAGATGACAACAACGGAGGACAATACTTTAACGATGTTTTTTTTAAATAGCAGGCAATATGTCATGATGTAACGATGCAAATGTCATTGTTTCGAACAATAACGCTCCGATAGAAAACAAAACTTTATATCGATCGATCATGAACACAGTGACACTAAACTTCAAAATACTTCATATTTGCTATCGCGAAACCGTTCTCCTGCAAGGCGATAGTGAAATTCATATCGGAAATATAGATGTCGCCAGCGCTGACGTCCTGGCTTCGCTCCGGACTACTTGCTCTCGCTGAGAAACGGAGCACATCTGAATCAGGCACGTAGCCAAGGGGAGGGTGGCGGGGCAGGCCGCCCCCCCCCCCATTTATAGCATAGCATTTATGTGTTATGTTGCTACTTTCCTATATTATTGGGCAAAATAGTTCACTTTAGCACTTTTTTCCCGCACTTTTAAACGCACAATATAGCAATTTTAGAGGTCCGCACCATACGCAATGCGACGCATTGATGAGAAAGCAACCCAGGGCATAAAACTCAAAATTTTCGCGTCGAATTTGTTTAAGAGTTCCAGGTCTTGACCTTAAAAAAAAAATCCAAGTTGGTATAGCTGATTCCAAATTCGTGTCGCTGGTTGCAAAGTTGATGTGGCAGTTGCTAACTCCAGCTCCTAAACGTTGGTATGGCCCATGCCATACCTGCCATACTGCATTTTCCAGCCTTGTAACGTGCCTTTCAATGCGTTTTTTTTTTGGGGGGGGGGGGCTTTTCAACGTTTGGGAAGGGACCCTTTCAACGTATCGGCGAAAACGACAGTGGCTTATTTTGACATATTTTATTAACGATACTGGCTCAATTTGACATTTGTCATTGACACATCAAGTATTAATAAGTTGGGCAAATTTGTCTTACAAGTCACGATACACTACATAACAACATTCACATTTCACAACACATTCATCCCCTTTACAGGATCTACTAAACGTACCATATAGTCCACACGCACACAGCCACGGCGACCTACACAATCCGCTCGTAGAAGCGCATGTAGGCCTGTGCCTTGAGCACCTTGACAAGCGTCACTTCTGTGACGTGTGTGTCACTGACGTGGAACCACCTGCCCGCCTCCGGTTTCGGCTGCTCCGTTACCGACGCCGGCTGCGGCTCTGGCTTTGGCTGTTCCTGCTCGACTGTCTCAGTACCGGCGTTCTCGGCTGTCTCTGAGGTCACCGAGGCCTGTGCAGCGCTCTGCTCAGTCTGCTCGGCCCGCTGCCGCGCCCGCTCGCACGCCACCCTGAACGCATCCGTAACAAGCGGGGTCAGCAGCTCCGAGTTAACAGTCACCTTATCGTGCCGCCGGCGCACGCGCACATCGGCCGTGTAGTGGCCGCTGGTGAGCCTGCCACTGTGCTCCACCACGGCGAACAGCGAGTACAGCACGCGCTGCTGGCCGGGCCGCATCTGGGGCAGATCCTGACTGATTGATGAGCAGAAGGGCGCCAGATCAAACTGTTCCCCAAACTGCACGTGCCGGGTAACCTTGCGTAGGCTGAAGCTGCACACCTCAAACCTCTTCAGGTGGATGGTGAGTACCGGCGGCGGGCTGTAGATGAGCAGCTGCTTAATGGCGTCACTGTAAACCGTGTCCCTCTTCACTCCCTTCTCTGATGGAGGCAGCCGTTTGTTCCGCAGCTCAGTGCAGCTGTCGCAGCCTAACTTGTTGTTCCCTGTCAGCAGCTCCGACGCCGTGTACTGGTTCAGAGAGGTCAGCAGGCTTCACTCGCCGGAGACCGCCTGGTAACGCGGCGCCAGCGTGGTCAGAGCCCGGCGCAGCCACTCGGACTGGGTCAGTACCGGCGGCCCGTCCCCGTCAGCGCCGGAGTTGTCACTCGGGGTAGGTCCGCCATCAGCAGCGGTAGGCCCGGCGTCCTCAGATGGAGTCAGTTTGGAAGCCGTGGTAGACTCGGTAGCGGAGGGAGGCTCTGCGGAGACTGCGGAGACTGCTTATTGAATGTGTTGTCCGACAGAATTCCATTTGACATTTTGTCAAATGCTGCGCTGGCAAAACGCACTGGCAATGCACCCACAAGATTGTGCATGATAGCGAAGCTGTGTGAGCCAAGTTGTTTAAATACACACAGGTCATCAGAGCCATTTACGATTGACATTGGTTGGAAAGTCACACATTTCCATATTTTAGAGAAACTTGACGAACTCTTACAAATGAAAATTTGTTATAAATCAGCCATTGTACAGCGAAATATAATAAGTTTTTGAATTTTGTCGGACCATTTGGAATTTTGCACATTCAACCCAATGTTTTTGACCGTTCTGAATCCACCCATGGTTCCCAATCTTATCAATTAGACCATAACACTGTAGCGGGGTACATCTTCTCAGCATGTTCCAATGCACCGGGCCTGACTCCTCTGACAAAACATTCCGAGCCGGCCGGCGGCAGACGCCCCTCTCCTCGCATCCAACCCAGACATGCAAAAACTCGGGTCCGAAGCCCGAGACTGCAAGTCTAGTAACTACAGTCATCACAGCCATCGCCAGAACAGCTGAGGAAGCGAGACGACGGCGGGGAGCAACGCCAGCCGGGTGTACGCCCCTCAGGTACACCCATTACGGTACCAGTCCCATTTGCGTACCGGCCCCAGTACCGTCCCTACCGGCGCTGCCACATCACCCCGCCCCCTCCCCTCTATGTCCTATGAGTCAGCGCAGCCAGGGCGGCCCGCCCAAAGGCAGAGGGACAGCTGTGTAGAGCTGTAGCGCACCAACAAAGAGACGGGTTTGAAGTAAGGGGAGAATCGTTGTTGAGAAGAAATGCGGATGATAAACCGACACTATTGATGCGAAGTGACAGAAAATCGCAGTCAATTATTACGGAACAAATGACGTGTACGATATACGCGGAGTAAGACGTAAAATCAGAAGTATTGTCTAAAAAGAAGAATTGATATTATCACAAGGGCGAAGAGCTAATTGCAAGTAAGGATAAAATTAGAAATACGATCGACGCCGGCATATATATATATATATATATATATATATATATATATATATATTTAATGATTGTTAATGCAGCATTACAAATTACTGAACTTGAACGTAGCTCCAAGCAATGATACAAAATTAAGCATGTCAAGAGTTTCGTTAAGCTGAAGAAGGCGAACATTTCATGCTGGAAAAATAAAGGGATGAAAAGAAAGTCATCTAAAAACGATACTACGACGTAATAATTGGAATACAATGACTGAAAGGACTACCTGATCTATTATTGAAGAATACTATTTTATCAGCAAGATGCATTATCAAGAAACCAGAATTATCTGCTTATATAAAGATGCCGTAGTCCTCTTATCAAACTTATATAACGATATTTGCACCAGGCACCAGACACATGGCAGTAACGAAGCAAAGGGCGTGGCCATAGGTAGCAAGCAAACAAGAAAGTGGAAGAAATATGCACTACTTGAAGCAATTATATTATGAACAAAATTAAGTAAGAAAGGTCATTAAGAAGTTTGAAGAAGTTCTATACACTAGAAATGCAAAATTGTCGACGGCAAGAATCGGCCAATCAGAAGACGGGGGTGTGCCACACCCAGAGCAAGACACCGCAGGGTCGGAGTATAAAAAGAGGCAACGTCGCACAGAGGGGGGCGGAAGAGGAACGGAGCAGTGGACAGCAGCGGAGGCAGTCGACTTCGGGACCCCAGCACGCGCGCTGCCCGCGGCGCGGCGGCGGCAGCCGTCCGCCGTGGCAGGGCGGACAGCGGAGACAAGACAGCGGACAGCAGCGGACAGCAGCGGAGGAGTCGACTTCGGGACCTCAGCACGCGCGCTGCCCGCGGCGCGGCAGCGGCAGCCGTCCGCCGTGGCAGGGCTGACAGCCGCAGAGAGAGGAAGACGGCAAGAACTGAGCCGACGGCGGCAGATCACAGTAAGTCACGAAGCTGCTCATCCTCTCCGATCCTACCCGAAATTCTGCCCAGGTCCGGTGACTACAAAATTTAAACAATAAGGGACTAAGTGGGATATTTTACGTAATTTGGGTCATCTGTCCAGGCTCGCTACTTTTGACCTAGGAAGGCAGGAAAAATGTATGTGTAGCCGATGCTGTACTAGAGGTGTGATGCCAGGCGACCGTAGTACTTTGGAATCCAACACGCTGCGTTGCAGGAGGTCATGGCGTAAACCCTAGCGCATTGGCGCATGTAAATACGAGCGGTTTTAGTTAGTATTTTAAACTAGAGATTGAGCGAGTCAATTATTCGGTTATGTGCTGGTTTTGGTGATATTAGGCGGAGATTCACAGGAATCATTGGTTGAACATGTAAATTGATTGGGACGTACCAAAAACGATGATTTACTGCGCTACCGTTTGTTTAGTTGCTGAGTTAAAATAAACATTGTAAATTTGTGTAACATTTTACGTGGGAAAGGAGACATGATGGAGTCGAGAGGGTCGTTGAAGGAAGGAAATGTACACAGCGATGCGGTTCCCCGACAGCATGAGGTAAGGCAGGAATTAAGCCAGTATAGCCGCAGATAAGTAGGATATGTTTCGATTGTTGTTTGAATGGTTCGATTAATTCGTTCTCGTCTTGCTCGCAATACTTAGCCAGAAGCCAGAGTTTATGATTAAGTACGTTTCCGCTTCAGTAAATTTAACGTTATGTATCAGAGTTGTGGACGATTTCGAATCACGGAAGGGTAACTTTCGCTGAACGGTTAAAACCCCAGGTAACCCAACTACCAGACAAAGTATTAGTGAGGTTGGGTAGAGACTCGTCATTCTAGCTTGGCAGGTAAGTATAACAAATGTAAGGACCATATCACTGAGACGGCATCGATTGGTTATAAAGTATCGGATCATTCTGTCGCTTAGAGGTGTGCTCTATGTTGAGCGGGACAACACAAATCGGAGACTGGTAAGTTACCGCCAGGGGATTGTCTGTCTAAGATTACATATGTATAATCGGCGATGCGCTATTAGCTATTGGTCCAGCATCGCTTGCTACCGACGATTGTTTAAGGACGGTGTATGAGAAATGCGATTCCTTAGCCGTCAATGCGACCTCGTTTCTGTCGCTGATAAACTCGTGCCGCTGATCCGGAGTGGTTAACGTTAAATCCCTGTCTATATTACCTTCTTTGGAATTATCGATCAAACCATAACTAGTTCAGCCCGTAAAAGGTTCTAAGGGCGCAGCAACCTGCAACAGACGTATACTTGCGAGTCAGTGGATGATAAGTATAACAGTCAAATTAACTTTCTTAATATTGTGAGTCTCCTAACCATCTGTTAAAAATACACCTTCAGCCAGCAGCTCGCGATTTACGACATTACAGCCGACGCCTTCCCTTTGTTAACGTCATGGTACAACTGTAATGTTAGATGTCCTGTATATTGACAGTCCAAGTGGTTACTTAAGCCTTATTATTAGCCAACTATAAACAGCGTTAAATTATTTGAATATATTCTGACGATGGTGCACTGCCGATTATATTGAAGTTTAAAAGTGATATTTAGGAGATTACTAGCTGATGCTTATTGAAATGGGTCATTTGTGATATATGCACGTTATCTCTGGTTGCGATTCTTTTTGGACGTTTCCCATGTAGGAAATTACCTAAGGGTCATATAATGTACGTCCCCGATAGAGAACTGGTAAAGCGGTTAGTACTCAGTCATAGTTGGAGAAACGTCGCTGATATTGATTTCGTAATAGGATAGCTAGAAGGACATGGACAGGACAGGGAGGTGTCATTCCTGCAACAATGGGTCAGGACAGGCCAGGGAGGTGTGATCCCTGCAACAATGGGTCAGGACAGTGCTGGGAGGTTTGATCCCTGCAACAATGGGTCAGGACAGTGCAGGGAGGTGTGATCCCTGCAACGGTGGGACAGGATAAGGAAGGTGTGATCCCTGCAACAGTGGGACAGGACAGGACAGGGAGGTGTGATCCCTGCAACAGTGGGACAGGACAGGACAGGGAGGTGTGATCCCTGCAACAGTGGGTCAGGACAGGACAGGACAGATATTAAATAGTATCGGAGCTTGGAGGAGAGGCATGACGGCTTGTGTGCCCGATCCTTGTATCGAAAATCTATCAGCGTGGCGAAACATGTGAATGAAAGTGCTCGTGGAAAATTATGCCCAGACCGAGTGATATCGGCTGGCCGCATATCACAGGGAGGTTACAATTAGTAAGTCCGAGACTGCGGGTGCCAAATGTCAGAGGATGATAGGTTGGCGCAGAAAAGGAGGGCGAGGGAGGAAGGATAAGAGGGAGGAGGAGGCCGGACGTGCCTCAGAAGTCACTCTAGGTTAAACGGGAAGATCTCCTCTAGAGATTCCCGGGCGCCCGCAGTCGGTATATAGGCAAGGACATCCGCGTAGCTCGCCGTCGATGCCGGTCGATGTTAACTTAGAAAGTTGGTCCGGCGGAGCCAGGTCGTGGCCCGGATGGAGGTCAGAGGTCCGGCGGAGCCCAAGGTAGGCCCAGATAGAGGACCCAGGTCCGGCGGAGCCCAGGTCGGAGGCCCGGACAGTAGGTATAGGAGCTTCTCCCGGACAGAGAGGATAAGACGAGCAGTAAAGCGTAGTCGGTGTTTCATATAAGTCCTATGGATAAACTAGCTCCCTTCTAAAGTAGGAACCTGATGGATTACGTTGAATACATATATTCTGGGCGGCCCACGCAGCAATGCTGTCGTTCAGCGGAGCGCTACTAGGATTTCGTATTGATGAGGACATTTATCCTACCTGGGAGTCACTCATCCAGCTGGCATCCGGCACTACTGGGAGGGAATTTTGGGGGTGCACAAATCACTATGGGGCGTATGAAAGCGGAATGTCTGTAGCTGAGAGAGTGGCAGTGAGGATGACGAAGGATAATTCTTAGGTTAAGACCCAGTAGGAGTGGTGCAAACTCAGTCAGGACAGCCGGACGGATCATTACTCGAAGGTAAGTAAAACGTAGCAACGCTGGCATACGACAAGTGGGCGATTAGGTTTTGGAGTTAAGCAGGTGTTAAATGGGGAGGGATAACTGGACGGATGACCTAACTTACGAATCGACTGAAGATTTTAAAGAAAGATCTGAATCATGAAGGTTAGCAATGGTCACCAGGGCGTCACACCCGACGCTAATCCTACACCTTCCCGTTGTATCGTCCTCACCCTCATGGGCGAGACCCTGCCTCCCGTCCTCGAGCAGTGAAATGGCACGTCGGTGAACCAGCCTATACGATGGACCAGGATGATCAGCCTCTCAAAATTTAAAAGCATCTACCACCATCAGATGTTTTGTACGCGGAAGGGGATCTTGCTACGCTACGCTATACCTACATCAAGACATCTCTCTCTACATCTACGCTATGCTACACCTACATCTCTACACCAGTCTCTACATCTCTCATCACTTCTAGCAGACCTACGAGCCGGAAAGGTCACTGCAGGTCACTGCAAGTCACTGCAGGTCACTGCATGTCACTGCAGGGCACTGCATGTCACTGCAAGTCACTGCAGGTCACTGCAGGTCACTGCAGTTCACTGCAGGTCATGACAGGTCACTGCAGGTCACTGCAGAACACTGCAGGTCACTGCAGGTCACGGCAGGTCACCGAAGGTCGAGCTGACGAAGAGGACAAGAGGGATCAGCGATTCCCAGTACAGCCAGAGGGAGCAGCAGCTTCCCATGACAGCTGGTGGAGTGGATGCACTCTTCGTCTCCCATTTCTCTTATTTTCTCTTAAAACCCCCTCTTCTTTCTTTCCCCTACCCTCCTTTACCCCTATCCCTCCTTCTACCTTCTTCTCCATTCCCCTCACCCTACAATGTATCCCTCCACTGCTATCCCACTCTACAACGTACCCCTCCCCCCCCCCCACACGCCAGAGTGGAGCGGAACCCGGCCCAGCTCCTTGTTCCCTATCATACCCTCCCACTCTCCCTAACCCTATGCCCCCCTGTCATTCCCCAACGCTACAACACCATTAGGGGAAGGTGGAGCTCAAGATGAGCCACGTTTTCTTCGACGGCATTGCAGATAGAGCCCTTCATGGAATGGGAATCCCCAAGGAACCCATGGAACGGGATGGAAATGGGTGGGAATGGGGCAATTTTGGGGAAATGTAACGGGATGGAACGGGTTTGGGACAGACATAGGTGTCGATGTATATACTTTTGAGGTGGCCCTCGGCCCCCCAATGTTGAGTTCGCCCTCCCCCCCCCACAATGGTACTTTCGCCCCCCCCCCCCCCTCCCCAATGGTACCCGCTCGCCCCCCCCCCCCCAATGTTTTTGGCCGCTGGCGGATCCAAGAGGAGGCAAAGCGGCCAAGCCTCCCAAAACGTCTGAAATGGGCAACAAATTGACACCTTTCCTATTTCAATAGAAAGTCTACGCAGCTTTTACTAAGAAAAATTGGTTCTAAATCACCTCTTTATGTATAAAGATGCAAAATCCGGTGAATATTTAACATATTTGCAATGTTTGATTTTAGGGCATTTTTCTGAAGAAATCGTTTTTTAATTGACTTCTTTTAAATGTTTTTGTTAAGTGGTCAGAAACCAAAGTTTTCACAAATCCGAGAATCAATTTAGTAGCCCTTGCCATTTGCTATTTTCCGACGTTTTGTATTGCATTTTGCTCAATAGTATTGCTCAAGTATTGCATTTTGCCTTTGTATGATCTCTGAAAATTTGGCGGATTTTTGTATTCACCAAACTCGTGTGTAGTGACGTAACTAAATTCGTTATATCTCGATTTTTTTCTCGTCAAAATTGCTTCATTTATGCATGCAGAAGACGTAAAGTTGGTTTAGGAGAGGGTAACCAAAGTTTCACGTCGATATCGCTATTGTTTTTTTAGCTATTGCGAAAATTCGTCAGGGGAAGATATTTCCCCCCTCCCCCCCCCCCCCCCCCAGTCAATGGCAGGTTAACATTGCCGTTTTACTAAGTAAGGGTTTCAAGTAAGGACTCAGGCCTTCTGGCGGGTGCAGACCGGCCCAAAACGTTGGTTTGTCCGACAAACAGAATTTGAATAACAGAATTTGAAACAGAACAAACAGAAATTGAATTTGTTGTCCGACAGAATTCCAAACCCATGAGATTTCGTATGTTTTTGCATTATTAATTTATTGCAAATACTGTCCTTTGTACAAGTTGCCTAGAATTTCTTTAAAATGTGCGAATTTTCCGCCGATTTTGGTGGTTTCGGTAAAGCCATGGCGCTGATGGCTCCCCTTGGATCCGTTCTCTTCGGCCACTGGCGGATCCAGGGGGAGGAGGGGCATCAGGGGAAAATTTCCCCCCGCCTCCCACAGGAATCTGGGGGCATTCTATACAAGTATCCCCTCCCTCTCCCCCCCCCCCCCCCCCCCCCCCGCGCATTTCCAATTAATCACAAAATCGCTAAAAAAAATTGTCTTTGCAGCAGTGAAAATCCAGCTATCCACAGTCAAAAACCGGAAATTTCGCGCCGCTTCGCGACATGACACAACTTTCCCAATTGCTTATAAAAATTTGGAAAATGGGAAAATGAATTCAATTAAATGTCTGGCAGAGGCTCTCCTTGGCAGTAATTGCTGGCACTGGCGGATCCAGGGGGAAGCATCGGGGGCAAATCCCCCCCCCCCCCTCACCCACAGGAATCTGGGAAGGGCATTCAATACAAGTATGCCCCGCGCATTCCTTGCACTGAAAGTGAAAAACAATGATCTTAGGAGAAAACTTAATAAAAACGGACGATTTTGTATCGAGTGATTGAATTTGAAGTTTGTATGTATCCTGATTAACACAAAGATGGAATTATTGAACTGGGACATTTCGATACATTATATATATACATATATTGTACACCAGTTGTAATATTTGTAGCGGAAGCTTTCGAACACTACTGTGCTCTTCGTCAGCCTGGTTGGGGTACACAGTTCACACACTCAAAACAATATTTGAAATTATAAATACATAAGCACAGTTGACAGTGGATTATTCCTCTAGATCCTCTAAAAGGCGGATTTGAAAGTCACGACATCCCTAACCCTTCCTTCCTAATATAATGCATAAAGCATGTACAGACGCATACACTGCATACTTTTCATTCGTAATATGTAGGTATACAATATAAAGGTAATTCGTAATACGTACATTTATTTCGTATTCGCAGTGATTCGCTGTGACATTCGTAATAAGTATATATATATATATATATATATATATATATATATATATATATATATATATATATATAATAGACAGGTAATATGTAACATTCGTAATGGGTTCAAATTCGCCGTGACATAGATTGCACACTCGGTAACACTACAAACACGCCTCATACATACATACAATGCACATTTTAACCTACATCAATATTTTCTTACATACAAGACACATATATTGTATTGTATATCCTAATATTAATATAATAATAATAATAATATCCTAAAATTGTATTGTATATCTCAGATGTTTATTCTGTCGCCTACACACATACACACACGTACCCATACAAACGCAAAGACTTCACGTCACACCACAGTACCCAACACAAGACCTCAGTTCTACGCACACTCTTCACACGGTCAGCGAGGTGCTCCACCACAGAGGAGGCAAGGAGGATAGAGGATCATCATGTCAGTCAGGCGTTGACAAAGAATGGGTATCCGAGGAGGTTTATCAAAGCATCGCAGAGGCAGTTTGGGACCAGGGATAGGGGTGCGGCTAGTAATAATAGACCGAGTCAGGGTGATCAGAGTCAGCGAGGAGAGCGAGAACGCGGCAACGAGGTAAGGGAACGTCCGTATGTATGCATTCCTTACGTTCAAGGTGTAAGCGAACAAGTGACGAGGATTTTAGAACCATATGCGAAAATAAGTACAAAGCCGGGTGCCAGTTTGAGGGATAGATTGGTTAGGGCGAAAGACAGGCTGGGGAAGAAAAGCAAGGCAGGTGTGGTATATCAATATCAGTGTCAGTGCGGTATGATTTATGTCGGGGAAACTGGTAGGAAGCTGGGGACGAGGGAGATGGATCATAGACGGGCGATAAGCAAGGGGAATGAGGATCATTCTGGCATTTCGAAGCATGTTTTGGAGACGGGGCATGAGATTGCCTGGGATGAAGTCAGGATAGTTTGTTATGAGAACAATTGGCATAGACGCAAGATAAAGGAGGGCTATTATATATCTAAAGTACCAAGGGGCAAGTGCATGAATGTTTTACCATGATGGCAGGTTCCGGACGTGTATAAGGTGCTAGAGTAAAAAAGTATGGGGAACGGGAAACTCTGCTCCCTAACAGCCCCACAACCTCTTTGACACTACGCAGTGGTAGTTAGAGCATATATGTACGTGTATGTGATTGTAGTTATATAAGTATATATATATATATATATATATGTATATAAACGTGCGTTTGTATGGGTACGTGTGTGTATGTGTGTAGGCGACAGAATAAACATCTGAGATATACAATACAATATTAGGATATGTGTCTTGTATGTAAAAAAATATTGATGTAGGTTAAAATGTGCATTGTATGTATGTATGAGGCGTGTTTGTAGTGTTACCGAGTGTGCAATCTATGTCACGGCGAATTTGAACCCATTACGAATGTTACATATTACCTGTCTATTATATATATATACTTATTACGAATGTCACAGCGAATCACTGCGAATACGAATGAAATGTACGTATTACGAATTACCTTTATATTGTATACCTACATATTACGAATGAAAAGTATGCAGTGTATGCGTCTGTACGTGTTTTATGCATTATATTAGGAAGGAAGGGTTAGGGATGTCGTGACTTTCAAATCCGCCTTTTAGAGGATCTAGAGGAATAATCCACTGTGCTTATGTATTTATAATTTCAAATATTGTTTTGAGTGTGTGAACTGTGTACCCCAACCAGGCTGACGAAGAGCACAGTAGTGTTCGAAAGCTTCCGCTACAAATATTACAACTGGTGTACAATATATGTATATATAATTGTATGTATCCCTTACTTTCAATGATAGACAAATAAGCTCACCTGATGCAATGCAAGCAGCCCCGGTGACACTTAACCCGCCCCCGTGGGGGGGGAGGGGGGCAGAATCTGCCCCTCCCGGATTTCCTGAATAACTTGAAAACCATGATAGATATCAACGTCAAACTTTCAGCATCTTATGCTGCATTCAATTATACGTCTTCTCGCCAAATTCCAATTAAATTTATGCTGTATTTTGGGAGATAATGACGTGACGTCATGTGATGCCCTTTTGGTGGAACAATGATAAATGTTGGAATAATACTAGAAAATAGATTTTTGAAGCAAATTGTAAAAAAAACGTTTAAAGAAAGGAAATGACATCCTCTTCAAAATGGCTATCTCGGACTCACGAAAGTTTGTGTTTTTGACCCCCCGAAAAAAATATATATATATATATGTTTTAAAAAAATGTGAATTTGAAAAAAATGAATTTCTTAAGCTCGAACTCTAAAATAAGGTGACGGACCCAAATCCGCAGAGGAAAAAAATGGGGGTACCTTTTATCCACAAAAAGATCCCCCTACGGAGAGAGAGGCTGGATCCGCCAGTGTGTTCGCCCCCCCCCCCCCAACCGTTAAATATGCTGAAATGGGTGGGAATGGGTGGGAATGGGAGCCCCATCAAATTATTATTATGAATTTGGATTGGAACGGGTTTGGGTCTGGCTGAATGGGCTGGAACGGGATGGGGGCCAAAATGTGTCCCATGAAGGGCTCTAATTGCAGACATATTAATTACGATCAACTAGTTTTTGACATAGGTACTTATAGTTCCGTTTCTTTGTGCACGCCATGGCGCTGCAACTTTTCATAAAACTCATGCTTATTTTTTGTAAATGGTACGAAATAAAATGTTACGTATTGCTCAACTTACCTCATGGGTGGGGCAAGTTGATCCAACTCGTGGGACAAGTTGATCAAAGTTGGGCATGCAGAGAGTGAAGAGATCGAAACTCAAGTTGATTGCTCTAATTCCCTAGCGGTATACCCAAGGCGTATATAGGTTGATATATGTGCCGGTAAGCATTAGGTGTATATCCGAAGAATAAGGCCCGATCTGGTATTCTGCTCTACATTTCCATCATGATAGGACGTATTTGAATCAATACAAAATATTTGTATTCGTCTAAATAGATGACACAATAGTTAATTTTCAACGAATCAATGTGTGTATACAGATCTTTAACACAGAAGGTTAAGTATGTGATTAGCTCGATGAAAGTGATTCCGAAGTATGTGATTAGCTCGGCCTTTAGCATAAGCTTGGAGTCTGAGATATACAGTAGATGTAAAGTGAGATATACAAGGAGTATTGGCGCGGCGCCAATATATCAGAGGCTGGTGCAAGAGATTGTATCGAAGGTCCCGGATGTAACGCCATACCCAACGGACCGAAAAGTATGACATAACATGGGGAAAATGTAAACAATAATCCAACCTAATGAGCCACTGGATCCAGCTACGGAGGAACGAGTGATATCATTCTTTCCTTGTAGAGTCATTCCCGTTAGCAGCTGCTCTCCGTGTACTCCGTAGCAGATTGTTGTTCCACGTGCCGCATGCCAGAGTGAACACGGTCAAGTCCAGTATGTTTGTCAGAATCCCTCGCCATTGCAACACGTTCCTAAACTCTACAAGGACCGTAGATATCTGGCATACAGGGATTGGTAATTTTAGGAAACATGTCATCGTATACTCCACTACAATACTCTAGTCAGTGTAATCATAGTGCTTTTACATCTCATAGGTCATGTCTTTTAGGTAGGCCGTGGGTTATTTTTGAGTTGTCAGTCTAGTCATGTACTCATTTAAATATATCATGTCTTTGTCTTGTATCGCATTTTATATCACATGTTGTATGTCTTTTATAATTTTAGGAAACATGTCATCGTTTACTCCACTACAATACTCTTAGTCAGTGTAGTCATAGTGTTTTATATCTCATAGGTCATGTCTTTTAGGTAGGCCGCATGTATTTTTGTGTTCAGTCTAGTCATGTACCCACTACATATCTCATGTCTTTGTCTTATGTCGCATTTTATATCACATGTTGTATGGTGTCTTTTAGGTTGGTATGTTTGTGTTTTAGCGTGTGTTTCGCTACGTTTGTGACTTCATCTATAAGTGGGTTTGATTGGCCCGTTGATGATGATTGAAATAAACTAAACTAAAAATTCGAATCATTCAAATATCATTCGAATCAGCAAAAATATATGAGCTGGGAGAGAAAACAAATTGTCAGTATTTGACTAGACACACTGTCGACACATTGTATGGTCGCTGTCGATGTGCATCGATGAGCTTCCGATTTAATTGCACTTTTTCAAATGCTTGTTGATTGTTCATAAAAGTTTCGCACATATTCGCAAAAGCTAGACTGCAGGAAACATATTGCATACCTTCATGATAAATAACAATGCGTATAGGGAGGCTAATTTACTGAATTCGTTACCGAGTACTTGCTGAGTACCGGTCGTTACAAGTGTGGAACGCTTATCAACATTAACTTGAAATATCTTTCGGTAGGAAAGTTTGTATGCAAAATGTGATGACTTTACAATATATTTTGGTCTCGTCTGTCGATTTTAAGTATTAAATTCATTTTGTGGGAAAACGTCATTATTTCCCTTGAAGTATATACTGATTTAAAACAAACTTGCTCAAAATGCTCTTTATATTTTCTTTCAATTTTGCAAATGTGTGAATTTCCGGCCTATTCCAATCATTGGCGGGGGGCATTGTCTCGATGACCCGCTCCTGGATCTCTATCTGGTCATGACTTCTTAGCGATGGCACTAGGAGACAGCGCCGCAGGGCATTTCTTGCCTGTGACGTCACACCGACCTTGGCTGGGTCGCTGCTAGTCCGCCGTATAAAAGCGGCCCGCTCTGACCTGCAGGCCACCAGTTAACGGAGACAGTCCCAGACCGACCCACACGCACACACACACCTCCAGTTAAGACGACCATGAAGGTGAGAGTGGCGGTGGCAGAGAGTGAGAGTGGGGTGATCGGGAGATGCAGCACCATACGCTGTGCCCTTGTGCAGCATGTGTGAGCGCACAGCGCCAGCCAGCAGGGTGGCCGATAATGTCAGCAGCGGACGTAAATACTTCTAGATCATGGTGATGATTCTTTTGTCGTCAGGAACTTAGCACCCCACTTCTGACTCGCTCTACCCGTATTGGTGCCCCCAGCTGTTTGTGCTCCTAGTTGTGCTAGCCGCGGCCGCCGCTGCGCCCCAGGGCTATGGCTCGAAGCCATCCAACGGCTACGGAGCTCCGGAAGAAGCAGCCTCCGAACAGCAGCCCAGCGTGGCGTCTTCGTACGACGCGCCTCAGGGCGAAGCCTCCGGCCCGGAAGGCAACATCGCTGGGGAGCCGGCCTCGTACAACTTCGAGTATGCTGTGAACGACGAGGAGAGCGGCACCGACTTTGGCCAGCAGGAGACCCGCGAGGGCGACAGCACGTCTGGCTCCTACTATGTGCTGATGCCGGACGGTCGTATGCAGATAGTCAACTACTCGGTCGGTGCCGACACCGGATATGTCGTCGATATTCAGGTAAAGCGCAATTCATATAATTATTATTAACTGACAAACAATGCTAAGCTACAATTTCCTAGGTAAAGAATTCACGGCTATACATATACATAAAATATTGTCTTGGATCGTCAGCAATGTTTTTCCGTCCCCATAATTGCCGCCAACAGTTAAGTGTCACAGGATAAAAGGTAAAGGTAATAAGGGAACACAGTAAAAGCTGTAGAAAAGAAACAAAATGTAATAATGTCAGCATAACCACGCAGATCACAATCTTTATACCCACGTAGATAATAATTTTTGTCTCGATTTCAGTACGAGGGAGAGGCCAATCTTGGTGGGGCAGCCTCCGGACAAGAGGGGAGCGTGGTGGAGCCACAGAAATCATACGGATTCTAAGGAGAAAACGTCTCCATCAGCGCAGAGGATAGATGACGCCAGTGTTGCCCTTGTCTTCGACTGATTTAAACCCATCCGACACCGCGCAGATATTCTTTCAATTGTGTTGAGCTCAGATCAGTACTGGTTAAATTCCGCCGATCGCAAATCCCTTCTGCGATTATTGTAATTATGAACACTCGGCAGTCACCTTTCCTGATGAATACGGAATGCCTCCCATTTGACTATGAAACCCAGATGATGACAGCGATGTGTTTGAATAACCAGATGTGTCATTGTTCTGTTTGGACCGGGACGTTGATGGAGACGATATGTATATAGACCTGTAAATAGTCATATTGATTATCCTGGTGTCGTGTGTGTTATGTCTGCGTGCGCGTCATAAACTGAGAAAATATAAGCAAGCATATGTTTACATGTTGTTTCTGCAATGAATAAAACTCAACAGTTACTAATGCCGTTTCCGGCCAAAAGGTCAAGACAAAAGTAGGGATATGGATGAAGATGACAACAACGGAGGACAAAACTTTAACGATTTTGTTTTTAATAGCAGGCAATATGTCATGATGTAACGATGCAAATTTCGTTGTTTCGAACAATAACGCTCCGATAGAAAAAAAAAACTTTACATCGATCGATCATGAACACAGTGACACTAAACTTCAAAATACTTCATATTTCCTATCGCGAAACCGTTCTCCTCCATGGCGATAGTGAAATTCATATCGGAAATATAGATGTCACCAGCGCACACGTCCTGGCTTCGCTACGGGCTACTTGCTTTCGCTGAGAAACGGAGCACAACTGAATACCGATACATCCCCACATATCGGCGAAAACGACAGTGGCTTATTTTGACATATTTTATTAACGATACTGGCTCCATTTGACATTTTTTTCAAATCCTGTGCTGGCAAAACGCGCCTACACTGCACCCACAATATTGTGCATGATAGCGAAGCTGTGTGAGCTAAGTTGTTTAAATACACACAGGTCATCGGTGACATGTACGATTGACATTGGTTGGAAAGTCACACATTTCCATATTTTAGAGAAACTTGACGAACTCTTACAAATGAAAATTTGTTATAAATCAGCCATTGTACAGCGAAATACAATGAGTTTTGGAATTGTGTCGGACCATTTGGAATTTTGCACATTCAACCCAAAGGTTTTGACCGTTCTGAATCCACCCATGGTTCCAGGTCTTATCAAACAGACAATAACACCATGAAGGGGAAGGTGGGGCTCAAGATGAGCCACGTTTTCTTGGACGACATTGCAGATAGAGCCCTTCATGGAAAGGGAATCCCCATGGAACCCATGGAACGGGATGGAAATGGGTGGGAATGGGGCAATTTTGGGAAATGTAACGGGATGGAACGGGTTTGGGACAGACATAGGTGTCGATTTATATACTTTTGGGGTGGCCCACGCCCCCCCCCCCCACCTTTTGAGTTCGCCCCCCCCCCCCCCGAATGGTACCCTCGCTCCCCCCTCCCCCCCCCCTTCCTAATTGTACCCTCGCCCCCGACCCCCCAATGGCACCCGCTCGCCCCCCCCCCCAAACCCCCCCAAATGTTTTTGGCCGCTGGCGGATCCAAGAGGGGGCAAAGCGGCCAAGCCTCCCAAACCGTCTGAAATGGGCAACAAATTGACAGCTTTCCTATTTCAAAAGAAAGTCTACGCAGCCTTTACTAAGAAAAGTTGGTTTTAAATCACCTCTTTATGTATAAAGATGCAAAATCCGGTGATTTTTTTACATATTGGCAATGTTTGATTTTTAGGGCATTTTTCCGAAGAAATCGTTTTTTTATTGATTTCTTTTAAATGTTTTTTAGTGGTCAGAAACTAAAGTTTTCACAAATCCGAGAATCAATTTAGTATCCCTTGCCATTTGCTATTTTCTGACGTTGTTTTTATTGCATTTTGCTCAAAATATAGACTTTGTATGATCTCTTAAAGGACACCTTCACCTTCAACATGGGATTTTGAACTGAAATAGCAGTTTTGTAGCCCGTGTTGAGAAATCCTTATCTGCAACTTTTCTTGGCTGAAAAGACTCCAGCCGAAGATATTTGACTTTTTGGCGAAGGAATGCGGCGCATATATGATATACCGTACCGTCTGAGAGTGCCAGCACTACCAGGGCGCATGCGCAGACCAACAACGCACACCATAACATTAATAATTTACGACCTTCTGTCCTGAATTGGCGCGACGTAGGACCATTTTTGAAAAGAAAAAAAGAAACTGTATTAAAAAATATAATAAAATCGTGTTCTGAAAAATTTCCGAAGGTGAACTATTTCCTTTAAAGTTTAGCGGATTTTTGTATTCAACAAACTAGTGTGTAGTGACATAACTAAATTCGTTACATCTCGATTTTTTCTCGACAAAATTGCTTCATTTATGCATGCAGAAGACGTAAAGTTGGTGTAGGAGAAGGTAACCGAAGCTTCACGTTGATATCGCTATTGTTTTTTTTAGCTATTGCGAAAATTCGTCAGGGGGAGATATTTCCCCCCCCCCTCCCCCCCCCCCAGTCAATGGCAGGTTAACATTGCCGTTTTACTAAGTAAGAGTTCCAAGTAAGGATTCGGGCCTTCGGGCGGGTGCAGACCGGCCCAAAACGTTGATTTGTCCGACAAACAGAATTTGAATAACAGAATTTGAAACAGAACAAACAGAAATTGAATTTGTTGTCCGACAGAATTCGAAACTCATGAGTTTTCGTCTTTTTTGCATTATTAATTTATTAAAAATACTGTCCTTTGTACAAGTTGCCTAGAATTTCTTCAAAATGTGTGAATTTTTCAGCCGATTTTGGTGGTTTTGGTAAAGCCATGGCGCTGATAGGCTCCCCTTGGATCCGTCCTCCTCGGCCATTGGCAGATCCAGTGGGAGGGGAGGGGCATCGGGGGAAATACCCCCCTCCCCCTCCCACAGGAATCTGGGGGGGGGGGGGGGGGGTATTCTATACAAGTATGCCCCCCCCCCGCGCGTTCCCAATTTATCGCAAAATCGTTAAAAAAATGTCTTTGCAGCAGTGAAAATCCAGCTATCCACAGTCAAAACCCGGACAATTTCGCGCCGCTTCGCGGCATGACACAACTTTCGCAATTGCTTATACAAATTTGGAAAATGGGAAAATGAATTCCAATACATGTCTGGCAGAGAATTCCATTACATGTCTGATCACACAAAATTCCTTGGCAGTAATTGCTGACACTGGCGGATCCAGCGGGAAGCATCGGGGGAAAATGTCCCCCACCCCTCACCCACAGGAATCTGGGAAGGGCATTCAATACAAGTATGCCCCGCGCATTCCTTGCACTGAAAGTGAAAAACAATGATCTTAGGAGACAATTTAATAATAACGGATTTTGTTTTATCGAGTGGTTGAATTTGAAGTTTTTATGTATCCCTTACTTTCAATGATATACAAATAAGCTCACCTGATGCAATTCAAGCAGCCCCAGTGACACTTAAAGGAAATAGTTTACCTTCAACATGGGTTTTGAACTGAAATAGCAGTTTTGTAGCCCGTGTTGAGAAATCCTTACCTGCAACTTTTCTTGGCTGAAAAGACTCTCCAGCCGAAGATATTTGACTTTTTGGCGAAGGAATACGGCGCATATATGATGTACCGTACCGTCTAAAAGTGCCAGCACTGCCATGGAGCATGCGCAGACCAATAAAGCACACCATACAATCAATAATTTACAACCTTCTGTTCTGAATTGGCGCGATGTAGGACCATTTTTAAAAAGAAAAAAAGAAACTGTATTCAAAAATACAATAAAATCGTGTTCTGAAAAAAATCCGAACGTGAACTATTTCCTTTAAAGGAAATAGTTCACCTTTAACATGGGATTTTGAACTGAAATATCAGTTTTGTAGCCCGTGTTCAGAAATCCTTATCTGCAACTTGTCTTGGCTGAAAAGACTCCAGCCGAAGATATTTGACTTTTTGGCGAAGGAATGCGGCGCATATATGATATACCGTACCGTCTGAGAGTGCCAGCACTGGTCTGAGCATGCGCAGACCAATAACGCACACCATAACATTAATAATTTACGACCTTCTGTCCTGAATTGGCGCGATGTAGGACCATTTTTGAAAAGAGAAAAAGAAACTGTATTAAAAAATATAATAAAATCGTGTTCTGAAAATTTTCCGAAGGTGAACTATTTCCTTTAGCCCGCGTCCCGCTAGGGGGGGGGGGCAGAATCTGCCCCTCCCAGATTTCCTGAGTAACTTGAAAACCATGATAGATATCAACGTCAAACTTGCAGTACCTTATGCTGTATTCAATTATACGTCTTCACACCAAATTCCAATTAAATTTATGCTGCATTTTGGGAGATAATGACGTGACGTCATGTGATGCCATTTTGGTGGAACAATGATACATGTTTGAATAATCGTAGAAAATAGAGTTTTTAAGCAAATTGTAAAACAAAACGTTAAAAGAAAGGAAATAACATCCTCTTCAAAATGGCTATCTCCGATTCGCAAAAGTTTGTGCTGATGTAAAGTGAGATATAAAGGGAGTATTGGCGCGGCGCCAATATATGAGAGAGAGAGAGAGAGATACATTTTTATTTCATTTTCACTTTACACATCGGACGTACATGTTCGCGATTGGCGCACAAGCGCTCACAGGCACTTAAATCAGGCGCCGCTCGCTACCGACAAGTGCATAAGTCCGCACTTTATTCTCAGGTCACTCATGTGGTCTATTACAATAAGCTCACACTCTACTCTACAATATGTCAAGTACAAACTAACTCGCTAGCTCAGGCCGGTGTCAGAGATTGTATCGGAGGTCCCGGATGTAGCGCCATACCATACCTTTAACATGGGATTTTGAACTGAAATATCAGTTTTGTAGCCCGTGTTCAGAAATCCTTATCTGCAACTTGTCTTGGCTGAAAAGACTCTCCAGCCGAAGATATTTGACTTTTTGGCGAAGGAATGCGGCTTTTTTTTTCTTTTTTTTTCCCGGACCGGCCTATAGCCATATTCCGGGTGGGGAGTGACATCTGGCAATTTGCCAGGAAAAGAGTTACGTTATCCGGTTTATGTGACCCGGAGCAAACTAGGGACTAGGGCAGCTATTTTACGTTACTATTTACGTTAACCGGTTTATTTGTACCCGGAAAAATTATTTGTTCAAAGTAAATATAATATCTAACATTACGTTAAGTATTTCGTTCAAGGTCAAATATAATATCTAGCATTACGTTAAGTATTTCGTTCAAGGTCAAAAGTAATATCTAGCATTACGTTAAGTATTTCGTTCAAAGTCAAAGATAAGTCAAACACGAGACACACATGCATACATATTTTTATTACAACACACTTGTACAATGTCAGTGTTGATGGAGCCGTGGCGGTGCCGTCATTGCCACAACGGGAGACTGTTGCCAGTCTCCCTGGCTCCGGCGCCTCGGCGAGACCTGGTTGTGGGGTGTATTTAGCTGGGCGAAAAGTCCTGAATAATAAAAAAACCCAGCGTCTAGGCAAAGGGGAAAAAACCTGCGCGGTGGGCCAAAAATGCGCAAGGCCAAAAACCCCTGTTATATTTGATTAGCTAGTCGTGTTTGGTAGAGATAATCTAAGAGGAGACCTATCAATTCAGGATAACTATCACCTAACAGTGTTTGAAGATTTAATGTGATGCCATTTTGTTGTGTGTAATTAATAATGTTCTGTCGTTTATCGTTGTGTACTGGGCAAGTAATAAGTAAGTGCTTGATTGTGTAGCGCGGATAACCTGGGCAATGTTGGCAATTTGGTGGCGGGAGATTCTCCATAATATAATAATGAGTAATTTTTGTATGACCGAGACGGAGGCGCGCCAAAATTACCTCCTTCTCTCTACAATTCTGGTGACTAGATATAAAATGTAATTCAAGCAGCCCCAGTGACACTTAAAGGAAATAGTTCACCTTCAACATGGGTTTTGAACTGAAATAGCAGTTTTGTAGCCCGTGTTGAGAAATCCTTATCTGCAACTTTTCTTGGCTGAAAAGACTCTCCAGCCGAAGATATTTGACTTTTTGGCGAAGGAATACGGCGCATATATGATGTACCGTACCGTCTGAAAGTGCCAGCACTGCCATGGAGCATGCGCAGACCAATAACGCACACCATACAATCAATAATTTGCAACCTTCTGTTCTGAATTAATATAATAAAATAATAAAATCGTGTTCTGAAAATTTTCCGAATGTGAACTATTTCCTTTAGCCCGCGTCCCGCTAGGGGGGGGCAGAATCTGCCCCTCCCAGATTGCCTGAGTAACTTGAAAACCATGATAGATATCAACGTCAAACTTGCAGTACCTTATGCTGTATTCAATTATACGTCTTCACACCAAATTCCAATTAAATGTATGCTGCATTTTGGGAGATAATGACGTGACGTCATGTGATGCCATTTTGGTGGAACAATGATACATGTTTGAATAATCGTAGAAAATAGAGTTTTGAAGCAAATTGTAAAACAAAACGTTAAAAGAAAGGAAATAACATCCTCTTCAAAATGGCTATCTCCGATTCGCAAAACTTTGTGCTGATGTAAAGTGAGATATAAAGGGAGTATTGGCGCGGCGCCAATATATGAGAGAGAGAGAGAGATACATTTTTATTTCATTTTCGCTTTACACATCGGACGTACATGTTTGCGATTGGCGCACAAGCGCTCACAGGCACTTAAATCAGGCGCCGCTCGCTACCGACAAGTGCATAAGTCCGCACTCTATTCTCAGGTCACTTATGTGGTCTATTACAATAAGCTCACACTCTACTCTACAATATGTCAAGTACAAACTAACTCGCTAGCTCAGGCCGGTGTCAGAGATTGTATCGAAGGTCCCGGATGTAGCGCCATACCCAACGGACCGAAAAGTATGGCATAACATGCGGAAAATGTAAAAAAATAATCCAACATAATGAGCCACTGGATCCAGGTACAGAGGAACGAGTGATATAATTCGAATCATTCAAATATCATTCGAATCAGCAAAAATATATGAGCTGGGAGAGAAAACAAATTGTCAGTATTTGACTAGACACACTGACGACACACTGTATGGTCGCTGTCGATGTGCATCGATGAGCTTCCGATTTAATTGCACTTTTTCAAATGCTTGTTGATTGTTCATAAACGTTTGGCACATGTTCGCAAAAGCTAGACTGCAGGAAACATATTGCATACCTTCATGATAAATAACAATGCGTATAGGGAGGCTAATTTACTGAATTCGTTACCGAGTACTTGCAAGTACCGGTCGTTACAAGTGTGGAACGCTTATCAACATTAACTTGAAATATCTTTCGGTAGGAATGTTTTATGCAAAATGTGATGAATTTACAATATATTTTGGTCTCGTCTGTCGATTTTAAACATTAAATCCATTTTGTGGGAAAATGTAATTATTTCCCTTTAAGTATATACTGATTTAAAACAAACTTGCCAAAAATGATCTTTATATTTTCTTTCAATTTTGCAAATGTGCGAATTGCCGGCCCATTCCAATCATTGGCGGGGGGCATTGTCTCGATGACCCGCTCCTGGATCTCTATCTGGTCATGACTTCTTAGCGATGACACCAGGAGACAGCGCCGCAGGGCATTTCCTGCTTGTGACGTCACACCGACCTTGGCTGGGTCGCTGCTAGTCCGCCGTATAAAAGCGGCCCGTTCTGACCTGCAGGCCACCAGTTAAGAGACATACCCAGACCGACCCACACGCACACACACACGCCTCCAGTTGAGACGACCATGAGGGTGAGAGTGGTGACTGTAGAGCGTAGAGAGAGGGAGGATACGAGAGAGCTGTAGCGCGATGCCGCGCTGGAATACTATCGTCTACCCGTCCACCGCTTCCAAGTTAATATCGTTGGTTCCTTCTAGAAAGCTATAATCCCCCTGGGCTTCTATTTCTTATCAGCAACAATCTTAGCACTCCAGCTTATATTTTCGCTTTAAAACGTGAGTTACGTCTGCGTAATGAGGGTATGTTGCATATACAATATTGTTGTCAGTGCTTCATCTAATCTCATCCGTTTTATTTTCAGCTTCTTCTGGTGATTGCCGCTCTTGGTTTGGCCTCCGCACGGCCTGAAAACAGGGGAGGGTTCAGCGGATTTTCAGCTTCAGCTTCAGCTGGCGGCTCAACTAGAGCTAGAGCCAGCAGCAGTGCCGTAAGCAACGGCTACGGAGCTCCGGAAGAAGCAGCCTCCGAACAGCAGCCCAGCGTGGCCTCCTCGTACGACGCGCCTCAGGGCGAAGCCTCCGGCCCGGAAGGCAACATCGCTGGGGAGCCGGCCTTGTACAACTTTGAGTATGCTGTGAACGACGAGGACAGCGGCACCGACTTTGGCCAGCAGGAGACCCGCGAGGGCGACAGCACGTCTGGCTCCTACTATGTGCTGATGCCGGACGGTCGTATGCAGATCGTCAACTACTCGGTCGGTGCCGACACCGGATATGTCGTCGATATTCAGGTACGGATGGGATCCATAAGATTATTTGAAAGAGTCGTCAATCTTTGTAATAATGTTTTTTAGATGAAGAAATTGCAGTGATTATGTTTACATTTACTTAAACGTTGTATTAAAATAGCATAGCGGGTTGTCGGAGATATTCTTTTGCAGCAACCTTTTATATAATAAATACTTCTCTTTTTCGTGTCACTGTATGAAATAACAACTGCGGAAAAGAGGTAAGAAGTGCTATTATCGGCATAACGGCATGATTAACAATGCAATGTCCGATTTCAGTACGAGGGAGAGGCCAATCTTGCTGGAGCAGCCTCTGCACAAGAAGGGACAGTGACGAAGCCCAAACCATCCTACGGATACTAAAGATACAAGACTATTGGTCCAGAACATGACGTTAATGTTGCATGTCTGCCGTCGAGTGATTTTAACCCAGCCGACATAGCACAGATCAGATAGTCTTTCAAATATGTTCAGCTCAGCCTCAGACCATTTCTGATGATCTTCCACTGACCAGAAATTACTTTAGCAATGACCGTAGTTACTGACACACAATTGTCGTCTTCCCTTATAAATACTGAAGTGAAATATATGTGATTATCAAGCCTGATGACGACAGTTAATGTGTTTGAACAACGATATTTGTTTAAAGTTCCAGTTCCGACGCTTAATGAGACGATATTTATATGAACGTGTAAATACGCCACTATTTATTTTATTTGTGTTGTGTGTGTTATGTGTGTGTGCCATAATCTGCGACAAATACAAGCAAGCATATTTCAAGTGTCGTTCCGGCATTGGCGTAAAACCAATTGATTAAAATAGGTAACACTTCACTAAGCAGACATTCAAAGGAGGATAATATGCATAAAAAAGATAACAAAGTGTCATGCTGAAGCACTTTAACAATTATTTTGAATACTTTCTGTTACAGCATAATGCAGCACTAAAGGCGGCCGCACACTATGCCATTCGGCGCACGGAGGTCGCGATATCGCTACGACTTTCCGCGCATCTTTAGCGACTTTCCGCGTTCGCGTCAGCCGAAACGTCGAAAATCGCGGACGAATGTCGTCGGCCGGCCATCTGCGGACCGGCGGGAAAAAGCTGATTCGAACGAGCTTTTTTCCGCGACTGAACGCCGCGGAGCCGCGGACAACAAAATTGATCATGCTAACAGTGGCGAATCTATGCAAGACAGAGGTACAACTTTTGCACAGCATGCTCTTGCCGCTGTGAAATTTATTATCTAAAAGTTTCGTGGTTCTAAACTTACATCTTCGTCGAAAAATGGCCATCATTAATTTACCTTGTGACAGGCTGTAGGCACAGGTTGCGACATGCTGTAGGTCGGCAGGGCGGAATCTCGCGAGCAGACAGCGCCGAATCCGCCGGAACAAGGACGATATTCAGCGGTATCGACGCGATTTTCCGAGGCGGAATGTCGCAGTATATCGCGCACCGAATGGCCTAGTGTGCGGCCGCCTTAATGGGTGGTAGTTGCAAACAAGGAAGTATAGGTATTGTGATACAAAAACACATTCTACTGATTTATAGTACACACAACATTGAGCTTCCACTGAGTTTTAACACACATTTGCAGGGTATTTGACAGGACATTGCACATTTCACACATCGTATCAGTATCCCTTCCCTCCGTAGCGTTAACCACGGTTATAGAATAGTCAACAAACCTCATGTGGAAAATAGATGTCGCTAGCGCTCAAGCGCCGCTAGGACTCGAGCAGTACCTAACTTACTATTTGAAGAGCCTCTGTTCGTCTGTCTGTCTGTCTGTCACACCCCGGGATCTAAAGTACTGCCCGAGCCATGAGCTACAGTGCTACAGTGCTGCTACAGCTAAAGTACTGCCCGAGCCAAGCTACAGTGCAGTGAAAAGATCCGGCCAGTATAGTAGAAATAGTAGACAGATAGAATAAGCGTGGCTATTACGTGTCATATGTCGGTTAAATAAAACAGTAGGGAAGTTACAATTGTCACGATGGGAAACCAAGCGGATGTTGTTTAAATACACACAGGTCACCGGAGCATTGTACGATTGACATCGGTTGAAAAGTCACACATTTTCATATTTTAGAGAAACTTGACGAACTCTTACAAATGATTTTGTTTTAATCAGCCATTGTACAGCGAAATACAATGAGTTTTGGAATTGTGTCGGACCATTTGGAATTTTGCACATTCAACCTTTTTTTGCACGTTTTTTTTTTGCACGTTTTTGACCATTCTGAATCCACCCATGGATCCAAGTCTTGTCAAACAGACCATAACGCCATTAAGGGGAAGGGGGGCTCAAGATGAGCCACATTTTCTTCGACGACATTGCAGATAGAGCCCTTCATGGAATGGGAATCCCCATGGAACCCATGGAACGGGATGGAAATGGGTGGGAATGGGGCAATTTTGGGAAATGTAACGGGATGGAACGGGTTTGGGGCAGACATAGGTGTCGATTTATATACTTTTGGGGTGGCCCTCGCCCCCCCCCCCCCCCAATGGTACCCTCTCCCCCCCCCCCCTAATAGTAGCCTCCCCCCCCGCCCCAATGGTACCCGTTCGCCTCCCCTCCCCAATATTTTTGGCCGCTGGCGGATCCAAGAGGGGGCAAAGCGGCCAAGCCTCCCAAACCGTCTGAAATGGGCAACAAATTGACACCTTTCCTATTTCAAAAGAAAGTCTACGCAGCTTTTACTAAGAAAAGTTGGTTTTAAATCACTTCTCTATGTATAAAGATGCAAAATCCGGTGAACTTTTAACATATTTGCAATGTTTGATTTTTAGGGCATTTTTCCGAAGAAATAGTTTTTTAATTTATTTCTTTTAAATGTTTTTTTAGTGGTCAGAAGCCAAATTTTTCACAAATTCGAGAATCTATTTAGTAGCCCTTGCCATTTGCTATTTTCTGACGTTTTGTATTGCATTTTGCTCAAAATATAGACTTTGTATGTATCTCTTAAAGTTTAGCGGATTTTTGTATTCACCAAACTCGTGTGCAGTGACGTAACTAAATTCGTTACATCTCGATTTTTTTATCGACAAAATTGCTTCATTTATGCATGCAGAAGACGTAAAGTTGGTGTAGGAGAAGGTAACCAATGTTTCGCGTTAATATCGCTATTGTTTTTTTTAGCTATTGCGAAAATTCGTCAGGGGGAGATATTCCCCCCCCCCCCCAGTCAATGGCAGGTTAACATTGCCGTTTTACTAAGTAAGGGTTCCAAGTAAGGACTCAGGCCTTCTGGCGGGTGCAGACCGGCCCAAAACGTTGGTTTGTCCGACAAACAGAATTTGAATAACATAATTTGAAACAGAACAAACAGAAATTGAATTTGTTGTCCGACAGAATTCGAAACTCATGAGATTTTGTCTTTTTTTTGCATTATTAATTCATTACAAATACTGTCCTTTGTACAAGTTGCCTAGAATTTGTTTAAAATGTGTGAATTTTCAGCCGATTTTGGTGGTTTTGGTAAAGCCATGGCGCTTTACCAAGATAGACTCCCCTTGGATCCGTCCTCTTCGGCCATTGGCGGATCCAGGGGAAGGGGGGGGAGTATCAGGGGAAAATGCCCCCCCCCCCCTCCCCTCTCCCACAGGAATCTGGGGAGGGGAGTGGCATTCTATACAAGTATGTCCCCCCCCCCCCCGCGCGTTCCCAATTTATCGAAAAATCGTAAAAAAAAAATGCCTTTGCAGCAGTGAAAATCCAGCTATCGACAGTCAAAAACCGGAAAATGTCGCGGCGCTTCGCGGCATGGCACAACTTTCGCAATTGCTTATAAATTTGGAAAATGGGAAAATTAATTCCATTACATGTCTGGCAGAGGCTCTCCTTGGCAGTAATTGCTGGCACTGGCGGATCCAGGGTAAAGCATCGGGGTCAAATGTCCCCCCCCCCCTCACCCACAGGAATCTGGGAAGGGCATTCAATACAAGTATGCCTCCCGCGCATTCCCTGCACTGAAAGTGAAAAACAATGATCTTAGGAGACAGCTTTATAAAAACGGAAGTTTTTTCTCGAGTGATTGAATTTGAAGTTTGTATGTATCCCTTACTTTCAATGATATACAAATAAGCTCACCTGATGCAATTCAAGCAGCCCCGGTGACACTTAACCCGCGCCCCGCTAGGGGGGGGGGGGCAGAATCTGCCCCTCCCGGATTTCCTGAATAACTTGAAAACCATGATAGACATCAACGTCAAACTTGCAGTACCTTATGCTGTATTCAATTATACGTCTTCTCACCAAATTCCAATTAAATTTATGCTGCATTTTGGAAGATAATGACGTGACGTCATGTGATGCCATTTTGGTGGAACAATGATAAATGTTTGAATAATCGTAGAAAATAGAGTTTTGAAGCAAATTGTAAAACAAAACGTTAAAAGAAAGGAAATGACATCCTCTTCAAAATGGCTGTCTCCGATTCACAAAAGTTTGTGCTTTTGACCCCTCCCCCCCACAATTTTTTTTTTGTAATCCACGAAATCAATTTTTGTGAATTTGACAAATCAATTTCTTAACCTCGAATACTAAAATAAGGCGACGGACCTAAATCCGCAGAGCCAAAAAATGGGGGTACCTTTTATCCACAAAAAGATCCCCCCCCCCCCCCCCCCCCCACGGAGAGAGAGGCTGGGTCCGCCAGTGTGTTCGCCCCCAACCGTTTTGAAGAATCGACACCGCTGGGGACAGACCATATCATTGTTTAGCACCACCGAAAGTTAAATATGCTGAAATGGGTGGGAATGGGTGGGAATGGGAGCCCCATCAAATTTGTATTATGAATTTGAATTGGAACGGGTTTGGGTCTGGCTGAATGGGCTGGAACGGGATGGGGGCTGAAAACGTGTCCCATGAAGGGCTCTAATTGCAGACATATTAATTACGATCAACTAGTTTTTGACATAGGTACTTATAGTTCGGTCTTTTGTGCACGCCATGGCGCTGCAACTTTTCATAAAACGCATGCTTATTTTTTGTAAATGGCACGAAATAAAATGTTACCCTTTGCTCAACTTACCTCATGGGTGGGGCAAGTTGATCCAACTCGTGGGACAAATTGATCAAAGTTGGGCATGCAGAGAGTGAAGAGATCGAAACTCAAGTTGATTGCTCTAATTCCCTAGCGGTATACCCAGGCATTGATATATAGGTTTATATAAGAAAAGGTAAGTATTAGGTATATATCCGAAGAGTAAGGCCCGACCTGGTATTCTGCTCCATATTTGCATCATGACAGGACGTATTTGAATCAATAAAAATGAGGTGTATTTGTCTAAATAGATGATAGAATAGTTAATTTTCAACGAATAAATGTGTGTACACAGATATTTATACACAGAAGGCACAAGAAGGTATGTGATTAGCTCGATGAAAGTGATTCCGAAGTATGTGATTAGCTCGGCCTTTAGCATAAGCTTGGAGTCTGAGATATAAAGTAGATGTAAAGTGAGATATAAAGGGAGTATTGGCGCGGCGCCAATATATAAGAGGCTGGTGCAAGAGATTGTATCGAAGGTCCCGGATGTAACGCCATACCCAACGGACCGAAAAGTATGACATAACATGCGAAAAATGTAAAAAATAATCCAACATAATGAGCCACTGGATCCAGCTACAGAGGAACGAGTGATATCATTCGAATCATTCAAATATCATTCGAATCAGCAAAAATATATGAGCTGGGAGAGAAAACAAATTGTCAGTATTTGACTAGACCCACTGTCGACACATTGTATGGTCGCTGTCGATGTGCATCGATGAGCTTCCGATTTAATTGCACTTTTTCAAATGCTTGTTGATTGTTCATAAAAGTTTCGCACATATTCGCAAAAGCTAGACTGCAGGAAACATATTGCATACCTTCATGATAAATAACAATGCGTATAGGGAGGCTAATTTACTGAATTCGTTACCGAGTACTTGCTGAGTACCGGTCGTTACAAGTGTGGAACGCTTATCAACATTAACTTGAAATATCTTTCGGTAGGAAAGTTTGTATGCAAAATGTGATGACTTTACAATATATTTTGGTCTCGTCTGTCGATTTTAAGTATTAAATCCATTTTGTGGGAAAACGTCATTATTTCCCTTGAAGTATATACTGATTTAAAACAAACTTGCTAAAAATGCTCTTTATATTTTCTTTCAATTTTGCAAATGTGTGAATTTCCGGCCTATTCCAATCATTGGCGGGGGGCATTGTCTCGATGACCCGCTCCTGGATCTCTATCTGGTCATGACTTCTTAGCGATGGCACTAGGAGACAGCGCCGCAGGGCATTTCTTGCCTGTGACGTCACACCGACCTTGGCTGGGTCGCTGCTAGTCCGCCGTATAAAAGCGGCCCGCTCTGACCTGCAGGCCACCAGTTAACGGAGACAGTCCCAGACCGACCCACACGCACACACACACCTCCAGTTGAGACGACCATGAAGGTGAGAGTGGCGGTGGCAGAGAGTGAGAGTGGGGTGATCGGGAGATGCAGCACCATACGCTGTGCCCTTGTGCAGCATGTGTGAGCGCACAGCGCCAGCCAGCAGGGAGGTCGATAATGTCAGCAGCGGGCGTAAATACTTCTAGATCATGGTGATGATTCTTTTGTCGTCAGGAACTTAGCACCCCACCTCTGACTAGCTCTACCCGTCTTGGTGCCCCCAGCTGTTTGTGCTCCTAGTTGTGCTAGCCGCGGCCGCCGCTGCGCCCCAGGGCTATGGCTCGAAGCCATCCAACGGCTACGGAGCTCCGGAAGAAGCAGCCTCCGAACAGCAGCCCAGCGTGGCGTCTTCGTACGACGCGCCTCAGGGCGAAGCCTCCGGCCCGGAAGGCAACATCGCTGGGGAGCCGGCCTCGTACAACTTCGAGTATGCTGTGAACGACGAGGAAAGCGGCACCGACTTTGGCCAGCAGGAGACCCGCGAGGGCGACAGCACGTCTGGCTCCTACTATGTGCTGATGCCGGACGGTCGTATGCAGATCGTCAACTACTCGGTCGGTGCCGACACCGGATATGTCGTCGATATTCAGGTAAAAGCGTATTTCATATAATGATTATTCACTGTCAAACAGTGCTAAGCTGCAATTTGCTGGGTAAATAATTCACATACTATATATAATACGAAAATATTGTCTTGGATCGTCAATAATGTTCTTTTCCGTCTCCATAATTGCCGCCAACGGTTTCGTGTCACAGTATAAAAGGTAAAGGTATTGAGAGAATGAAGTAAAAGCTGTAGAAAAGAAACAAAATGTAATAATGTCAGCATAGCCACGCAGGTCACAATGTTTATACCCACGCAGATAATAATGTTTTGTCTCGATTTCAGTACGAGGGAGAGGCCAATATTGGTGGGGCAGCCTCCGGACAAGAGGGGAGCGTGGTGGAGCCACAGAAATCATACGGATTCTAAGGAGAAAACGTCACCATCAGCCCAGAGGATAGATGACGCCAGTGTTGCTCTTGCCTTCGAGTGATTTAAACCCATCCGACACCGCGCAGATAGTCTTTCAATTGTGTTCAGCTGGGGAGCCGGCCATCAGTGCTGGTTATATTCCGCCGATCGTAAATCCCTTCTGCGAAGATTGTAATTATGGACACTCGGCAGTCACCTTTCCTGATGAATACGGAATGCCTCCCATTTGACTATGAAGCCCAGATGATGACAGCGATGTGTTTGAAGTGTCATGTTTTGTGTTTGGACCAGGACGTTGATGAAGACAATATTTATATGGACCTGTAAATAGTCATATTTATTTTCCTCGTGTTGTGTGTGTGTGTGTTATGTCTGCGTACGTTCCATAAACTGAGAAAATATAAGCAAGCACTTGTTTACATGTTGTTTCTGCAATGAAGGAAAGTCAAAAGTTGCTAATGCCGTTCCCAGACAAAAGGTCAAGACAAAGGTAGGGATAACAATTAAATGCAGATGAAATGTTCGATGAAATGCAGGTGATAGGAACGGAGGACAATACTTTCGAACAATAAAGCTCTAATAGAAAAAGAACTGGCTATCGATCAATCATGAACACAGCGACACTACACTTCAAAATACTTCATATTTCCTCTCGCGAAACCGTTCTCCTTCATGGCGATAGTGAAGCTCATATCGGAAATATAGATGTCGCCAGCGCACACGTCCTGGCTTCGCTCCGGGCTACTTGCTTTCGCTGAGAAACGGAGCACAACTGAATACCGATACATCCCCACGTATCGGCGAAAACGACAGTGGCTTATTTTTACATATTGTATTAGTGATACCATGCCTGAATTTTACATTTTGTCAAATGCTGTGCTGGCAAAACGCGCCTACACTGCACCCACAAGATTGTGTATGATAGCGAAGCTGTGTGAGGTAAGTTGTTTGAGGGTTGTGTTTACGATATGTTTGTCAAATGTTTGTGTCGAGGATATAGGGAAGATCGGAGTGAAAAAGTACAACTAATATATGATAAAACAAAAACACTAGACAAACAGAGCAAGGACAAATAAACATAGGTCATCAGAGCCATGTACGATTGACATTGGCTGGAAAGTCATACATTTCCTTATTTTAGAGAAACATTACGAACTCTTACAAAGGAAAATTTGCTTTAAATCAGCCACACTTGCCACACTTGCCAAAAAGTTGCTTTAATACAGCGAAATACAATGAGTTTTGGAATTGTGTCGGACCATTTGGAATTTTGCACATTCAAACCAATGTTTTTGACCGTTCTGAATCCACCTATGGTTCCAAGTCTTGTCAAACAGACGATAACACCATTAAGGGGAAGGTGGGGCTCAAGATGAGCCACGTTTTCTTGGACGACATTGCAGACATATTAATTACGATAAACTAGTTATGAGGGAGCGCGAAGCGCACGCGAGTCCTCACTGAATACCGGATTTGTCTCACATATAAGCGGCCGACCCAGCCCGACCCGACCCGACCCGATCCGGCCGCATATTTCCTAAGTGTAAACAGCTGGCGGGAGTGTTTGGAAATATCAATCACTTGGAAACATAAGTCAGTCAAAAATATAGATATTGCTCTTCTTTTAGGCATCGTCCATACTGGGTTCTCCAATATATCTTCCGGTTTTCGAATATGTTTGAGAAGAAGAAAAAATATTTTGGAAATTGTTCCCCCAAAATATTATTTTTTGGGGAACAATTTCCAAAATCAAACTTTTCAAACATATTAAAAAACCGGAAGATGTATTGGAGAACCAAGTAAGGACGATACCCCAAACAAATGTCAAAGCAATATCTATATTTTTGACTGACTTATGTCTCCCTAAGTAGTTGCTATTTTCAAACACGCCCGCCAGCTGTATACACTTTTGGAAATATGCGACCCCTGCCCAACCGTAACGCTTTTCAGAAGCTTATATCTTTGCAATCCCGCATCCGATTGACAAACGGTCTTCGCCATCTGCTAGCCCTATTAAATCAATTATATTATTGACTTGTTTTGTCTCACTGCGAGCGGTGAACATGGCGCGTGGCACGTGCCGCGTCCGGGGGGTCAGAAAACGTCCTGCTATAGCTGAGAAACGGCTGGACTAATTAAGCTGACATTTGGTGTGTGGTTTGAGATCGCATTGCTGGCAATTTCGCGCAAGTCAAACTCTGGGTCCCACTGCACGTGCAGGAGGGCGGGGGCATTTTCCCCTGATGCCCCCCCCCCCCCTCCTGGATCCGCCAGTAATCTTTCGGACGTTTTTTTTCTCTCGCGCGGCGCTACCTCTTTTTGTTCTCGAGATATAGACGGGTTTTGGTAAGGACACCCATTTATGGTCTACATTTTACCTTTGTTGACCTCTGGTGACCTCAATGACCTAAATGACCTGACCTAAAATAATTACTTAGTACTTTCATTGGACCTTGCTTGTTTCGAGCTATCTAACTTGTTTCTGTTTGTCGCTACACGTTGCATGACTTTTGAAATCTTGTAGGGGCGGGTATCCACCCCCCCCCCCCCCGTCGGTTCGAACTTGGTACGAACCCCGTCTGTGCGTGGGTTAGCCATTGTAGATGCACGCACAAGGCACCATGAAGATCCCAGCAGCAACACCATCAATAAGAGGCAACGCCCTAACATTTTACGTTGTCCCGATTCCCTAAACATGGCCCTAAACATTTTACGTTGTCCCGATTGCTCACGTTTGTGATATATTACATTGGAAACACATAAATTCGAGGTAATTCACAGTCACTCATGTGTAGAGTGTGGAGGCACTTTAAGCGAAACGATCCGTCGTAAGTTCGGAAAGACAACTTCAGAAAATAGCAACGTATAAAACTTCCGTCGAAAATGTTAAGCGCTCACGGGATTTTCAAGTAGCTTGTCTTAGTTTATGGCCATTGGCAGATCCAACAGGAATATAACTACAGCCAGACGAGGGGGGGGGGGGGGGGCAAGTTGACATGCCCAAAACCGCCCAAATTCACCCAAAATTTGCAATATTTTCTGATTTAAAAAGACAAATTAGCCCGCGCCACGCTGGGGTATTCGGTCGAACACGCTGGGGCGGGGGGGCAAATTCTGCCCCCTCGTTATATTCCGAACTAATAACCGCAGCGAGACGCGCAAGACCGTAATCGAAAGTTCTCAATGAGCCGCATCTAACGCTCACGAGACATTTTCAAAATAAGGTCACATCTCAGGACACGGCCAGGTAAATGTCAAAATTAAGGTATTTTAGTTTTTGGGCCATCATTTCCATCCAAAGCCTTATATTGAGACTATTATCGCACAAAGTAAGATATAATGCATCTTCCGTATTAGGAAAAAGTGAAATTCTAAGCAAATGTTAAGGTCACAAAAGGTCAACATTTGAAACTGATTAATCTAAATAAAAAAGGCATGTCTCTAGACCAGTTTTATCTCAGAAAAACAGTGGTGGCATTTATTTGTCTGCATCTGGTCAATAAAAAAAAACGTAAATTTAAAAAATGACGTCATGAGTTACTTATACTTACGGAGCCAAAAGTCAATTAAGATATTGCTTTGAAAATTTGGTTTGGGTATCGTCCATACCTGGTTCACTCATATATATTCCGTTTTTCATATCTTCAAGAAAAAAAATGTGAGAAGTTTTCTTAATCTCTTGTTATGTTTTATTTTTAGGAGTCAAAAACCCAAACTTTCGCAAATCTTAGAGAGTAGTTTTGAAGAGGATGCCATTTCCTTTCTTTTGACGATTTGCTACGATTTGTCAAATATTTATCGTTTTTCGACCAAAAATGGCGTGACATGAAGTCATTCAAACGTCATGATCTCCCAAAGTAATACATCAATTGCATTGACCTTTTGTGAAAAGATGTAGCACTAATGCAGCATAAGGTACTGTAAGTTTTACGTCCAATCCTATCATAGGGGTTGGGCCGAGGGGCCAAGGCCTTCTCCCATTGGGCCGAGGGGCCCTCCGGGCCCCTCGACCCAATGGGGGGGGGGGGGCATGTCGTGCCCCCAATGTGCCCCCCCCCCCCTGGCTGCGCACCCGTTTTCAAGCGTAAGTGTAATAGGTGAATAAATCGAATGATTAGCAAAGTAAAAACAAATAATTCGTATTCAACGATTTATCACCATCGTGAGGCCAGTTATAATCGAATACAAAAAAAGCCTCCTATTGATGAATAATTATGCCGATCGCTGCAGATGCTACAAATGGAAATAGTGAATATTTCTCTAATTATTCTGAGCCGTAAATGATACAAAGTTGCACAGATATCTGCTTCTTAGAGTTCATATAAAGACACACACGATGCAGGCACCCCCGCGAACACGCACACATTACACCTTCAGGGTGTCGGTACTGATAATGGGTCGCCCGAGACACCACCAGCATCGAGACACCGACCTTGGCTGGGCCGCTGCCAGTCCGCCGTATAAAAGCGGCCCGCTCTGACCTGCAGGCCACCAGTTAACGGAGACAGTCCCAGACCGACCCACACGCACACACTCACCTCCAGTCGAGCCGACCATGAAGGTGAGAGTGGCGGTGGCAGAGAGTGAGAGTGGGGTGATCGGGAGATGCAGCACCATACGCTGTGCCCTTGTGCAGCATGTGTGAGCGCACAGTGCCAGCCAGCAGGGAGGCCGATAATGTCAGCAGCGGACGTAAATACTTCTAGATCATGGTGATGATTCTTTTGTCGTCAGGAACTTAGCACCCCACCTCTGACCAGCTCTACCCGTCTTGGTGCCCCCAGCTCTTCGTGCTCCTAGCTGTACTGGCGGTGGCCGCCGCTGCGCCCCAGGGCTATGGCTCGAAGCCATCCAACGGCTACGGAGCTCCGGAAGAAGCAGCCTCCGAACAGCAGCCCAGCGTGGCCTCCTCGTATGACGCGCCTCAGGGCGAAGCCTCAGGCCCGGAAGGCAACATCGCTGAAGAGCCGGCCTCGTACAACTTCGAGTATGCTGTGAACGACGAGGAAAGCGGCACCGACTTTGGCCAGTAGGAGACCCGCGAGGGCGACAGCACGTCTGGCTCCTACTATGTGCTGATGCCGGACGGTCGTATGCAGATCGTCAACTACTCGGTCGGTGCCGACACCGGATATGTCGTCGATATTCAGGTAAAAGCGTAAATCATATAATTATTATTCACTGTCAAACAGTGCTAAGCTGCAATTTGCTGGGTAAATAATTCACATACTTTATATAACACGGAAATATTGTCTTGGATCGTCAATAATGTTCTTTTCCGTCTCCATAATTGCCGCCAACAGTTTCGTGTCACAGTATAAAAGGTAAAGGTATTGAGAGAATGAAGTAAAAGCTGTAGAAAAGAAACAAAAAGTGATAATGTCAGCATAACCACGCAGATCACAATCTTTATACACACGTAGATAACATTTGTTTGTCTCAATTTCAGTACGAGGGAGAGGCCAATCTTGGTGGGGCAGCCTCCGGACAAGAGGGGAGCGTAGTGGAGCCACAGAAATCCTACGGATTCTAAGGAGAAAACGTCACCATCAGCGCAGAGGATAGATGACACCTTAGTGTTGCTCTTGCCTTCGAGTGATTTAAACCCATCCGACACCGCGCAGATAGTCTTTCAATTTTGTTGAGCTCAGATCAGTGCTGGTTATATTCCGCCGATCGTAAATCCCTTCTGCGAAGATTGTAATTATGGACACTCGGCCGTCACCTTTCCTGATGAATACGGAATGTCTCCCATTTGACTATGCAGCCCAGATGATGACAGCCATGTGTTTGAATAACCAGATGTGACATGTTTTCTGTTTGGACCAGGACGTTGATGGAGACGATATTTATATGGACCTGTAAATAGTCATATTTATTTTCCTCGTGTTGTGTGTGTTATGTCTGCGTGCGTGGCATACACAAAGAAAATACAAGCGAGCACTTGTTTACATATTGTTACTGCAATGAAGGAAAGTCAAAAGTTGCTAATGCCTTTCCAGGACAAAAGGTCAAGATAAAGGTATGGGATAACAATTAAATGCAGATGAAATGTTCGATGAAATGCAGGTGATAGGAACGGAGGACAATACTTTCGAACAATAACGCTCTAATAGAAAAATAACTTGCTATCGATCGATCATGAACATAGTGACACTACACTTCAAAATACTTCATATTTCCTATCGCGAAACCGTTCTCCTCCATCGCGATAGTGAAGCTCATATAGTGGTACGGCATCGATCCCCGATGGTTCCGGAGTTACCTCGAAGGTCGGCTGCAGGTGGTGAGAGGCGGATCACTATTCCTTTCTTTATCCCACGGCGTCCCTCAGGGGTCCCTCGTGGGCCCACTCCTCTTCAGCATCTTCACGAACGACCTTGCATCGTACCTTCCTCACGGGCGTCTGGTGTCCTACGCAGACGACACCCAGCTCCTCGACTCCGCCCTCCCAGCACACCTATCCCTACTCAAATCCCGCCAGGAGGATACCATCATTGCGGTCCAATCCTACTTCACTGCCAACTCCTTAAAGATGAACCCCACCAAGACCACCCTCCTCCTTGTCGGTACTCCTCAAGCCCTTAAAAAGACTCCATCCTTTCAGCTCAACATCTCAAACCACACACTCAATCCCTTGCCGTCCGTGAAGATGCTGGGGGTCACCATGGACCGTAACTTGTCCTGGGATGAGCACATTTCCAATTTAGTCAAAAAGTGCAACTCCATCCTGTTCTGTCTGTATAAAATTCGTCACCACCTCACACCCGAGACCCGCCAACTCCTAATCCAGACACATGTGTTCCCCCACATACTGTACTGCCTCTCCGTCTGGGGCGGGGCCGCTGTCTGCCACCTCAGCCGGGTACAAAAGGTGATAAATTTCGCGGCAAGGATCGTCTCGGGTGCGCGGGGTCGTGATCATATCTCACCGATCGTGGAGTCGCTAGGCTGGCGTGGTATACGCGACCTCGTGCGCGCCGCGACTGTATCGGCGTCTACAGAGCCTTAAACGATCTCCGCGCCCCGGCAGCGGTCCGATCGCTATTCACCCCTCGCACCGCTGTAAGTGAGCGCCTCACGCGGGCTGCGGTTCAGTTCGGTTCAGTTCGTTGTATTTTGTTCGCGGTGGCTGGTGCTCTAGAGCTGACCGCTTTCCGGCTATCCATGTCGCGCAGGGCTTTTTCCTATAGGGCGGCCTCGTCTTGGAACCACCTGACGCCGGCCGTTATGGCCTCCCGGAGCCTCGCCGTGCTAAAATCCCAACTCGAAAATTGAGACGACGGTGTGTGAAAGCTTGTATTCGTACGTTGTATTAACATAGTTACCATGATTTCTTGTGTGTGTGCGATGCGTGTTTTAAATTGTCTGTCGTGTTTTTCGTTTGTATCGCCCAACTTGGATCCCTTTCACTCGAATCGAACATTAAGCCATTTATATGGAATGATTCGCAAATACATGAATACATACATGAATACATATCGGAAGTATAGATGTCGCCAGCGCACACGTCCTGGCTTCGCCCCGGGCTACTTGCTTTTGCTGAGAAACGGAGCACAAATGAATACCGATACATCCCCACGTATCGGCGAAACGACAGAGGCTTATTTTTACATATTGTATTTTTGATACCATGCCTGAATTTTACATTTTGTCAAATGCTGTGCTGGCAAAACGCGCCTACACTGCACCAACAAGATTGTGTATGATAGCGAAGCCGTGTGAGGTAAGTTGTTTGAGGGTTGTGTTTACGATATGTTTGTCAAATGTTTGTGTCGAGGATATAGAGAAGATCGGAGTGAAAAAGTACAACTAATATATGATAAAACAAAAACACTAGACAAACAGAGCAAGGACAAATAAACACAGGTCATCAGAGCCATGTACGATTGACATTGGCTGGAAAGTCACACATTTCCTTATTTTAGAGAAACTTTACGAACTCTTACAAAGGAAAATTTGCTTTAAATCAGCCACACTTGCCACACTTGCTGAAAATTTGCTTTAATGCAGCGAAATACAATGAGTTTTGGAATTGTGTCGGACCATTTGGAATTTTGCACATTCAACCCAATGTTTTTGACCGTTCTGAATCCACCCATGGTTCCAAGTTTGTCAAACAGACGATAACACCATTAAGGGGAAGGGGGCTCAAGATGAGCCACGTTTTCTTGGACGACATTGCAGACATACTAATTACGATAAACTAGTTATGAGGGAGCGCGAAGCGCACGCGAGTCCTCACTGAATACCGGATTTTTATCACATATAAGCGGCCGACCCAGCCCGACCCGACCCGACCCGATCCGGCCGCATATTTCCTAAGTGTAAACAGCTGGCGGGAGTGTTTGGAAATAGCAATCACTTCGGGAACATAAGTCAGTCAAAAATATAGATATTGCTTCTTTGTTTTGGAGGCATGGTCCATACTTGGTTCTCCAATATATCTTCTGGTTTTGAATATGTTTGAGAAGAAGAAAAATATTCTGGGAAATTGTTCCCCAAAAATATTATTTTGGGGGGAACAATTTCCAAAATCAAACTTTTCAAACATATTAAAAACCGGAAGATGTATTGGAGAACTAAGTAGGGACGATACCCCAAACAAATGTCAAAGCAATATCTATATTTTTGACTGACTTATGTCTCCCTAAGTAGTTGCTATTTCCAAACACGCCCGCCAGCTGTATACACTTTTGGAAATATGCGACCCCTGCCCGACCGTAACGCTTTTCAGCAGCTTATATCTTTGCAATCCCGCATCCGATTGACAAGCGGTCTTCGCCATCTGCTAGCCCTATTCAATCAATTATGTTATTGACATGTTTTGTCTCACGTGAGGGGCCAACATGGCGCGTGGCACGTGCCGAGTCCGGGGTGTCAGAAAACGTCCTGATATAGCTGAGAAACGGCTGGGCCGATTAAGCTGACATTTGGTGTGTGGTTTGAGATCGCATTGCTGGCAATTTCGCGCAAGTCAAACTCTGGGTTCCGCTGCACGTGCAGGAGTGGGGGGCATTTTCTTCTGATGCCTCCTCCCCCCCCCCCCCTTCCTGCATCCGCCAGAAATCTTTCGGACATTTTTTCTTCTTCGCGCGGCGCTACCTCTTTTTGTTCTCGAGATATAGACGGGTTGTGGTAAGGAAACTCATCTATGGCCTACATTTTACCTTTGTTGACCTCTGGTGACCTCAATGGCTTAAATGACCTGACCTAAAATAATGACTTCGTACTTTCATTGGACCTTGTTTGTTTCGAGCTATCTAACTTGTTTCTGTTTGTCGCTATACGTTGCATTACTTTTGAAATCTTGGAGGGGCGGGTATCCACCCCCCCCCCGTCGGTTCGAACTTGGCGCGAACCCTGTCTGTGTGTGGGTTAACCATTGTAGATGCACGCACAAGGCACATTGAAGGTCCCAGCAGCAACACCATCCATAAGAGGCAACGCGGAACGTCAACATTTTACGTTGTCCCGATTGCTCACGTTTGTGACATATTACATTGGAAACACATAAATTCGAGGTAATTCACAGTCACTCATGTGTAGACTATGGAGTGTGGAGGCGCTTTAAGCGAAACGATCCGTCGTAAGTTTGGAAAGACAACTTCAGAAAATAGCAACGTATAAAACTTCCGTTGAAAATGTTAAGCGCTCACGGGATTTTCAAGTAGCTTGTCTTAGTTTATGGCCACTGGCAGATCCAGCAGGAATATAACGACGGCCAGACGAGGGGGGGGGGGCAAGTTGACATGCCCAAAGCCGCCCAAATTCGCCCAAAATTTGACATATTTTCTGATTTAAAAAGACAAATTAACCCGCGCCCCGCTGGGGTATTCGGTCGAACACGCTGCGGGGGGGGGGGCAGATTCTGCCCCCTCGTTATATTCCGAACTAATAACCGCAGCGAGACGCGCAAGGCTGTAATCAAAAGTTCTCAATGAGCCGCATCTAACGCTCAGGAGACATTTTCAAAATAAGGTCACATCTCAGGACACGGCCAGGTCAAAAGTCAAAATTAAGGTATTTTAGTTTTTGGGCCATAATTTCCATCCAAAGCCTTAGAATGAGACTATTATCGCACAAAGTACTCTAAAAGATATAAGGCATCTACCGCATTAGGAAAAAGTGAAATTTTAAGCAAATGTCATGGTCACAAAAGGTCAACGTTTGAAATTGATTAATCTAAATAAAAACGGCATGTCTCTAGACCAGTTTTGTCTCAGAAAAACAGTGGTGCTCATGTGTCCCACGTCAGCCGCAGCTGCATAGGCATCTTGGCCGGCCTCTCCCATGCACGCCACATCTTACCGTATACGAGTGTTATCCGTATACGGCAATAACACTCAGAAGAACCTGGACCAAATTAAAAAGATCGTGAACTATGCTGCTCGCACCATTTTCGGACGTCGCAAATTTGATCACGTGTCTGACCTGCGGGAAGGACTAGGCTGGCTGACTGACCACCAACTCGCTGACGCGGCCACGCTCAGCATGATGGCGAATGGCGAACCAGACACGCTCGCAGGCGCCTTCCGCACAAACAGCTCTGTCTGCGCCAGACTGAAGCCGGAAAGCGGTGGTTCTCTTGCAGGGCAACCGCCCTGTACAACGGAATCCCACATGACATCTCGCAGCTGGGGCCGCCAGCTTTCACGCGCGCGGTGAAACGACTCCTCGTGTCCGCTACGACGGACGACGGACACCAACAAAATGACTGATCTCAGTGACACGTGTGTGTCGTGACGTATTTAAATGCTTGTGGTGTTAGGTTTTAGGCTGTGCGACTGTGTGTCGTCTTTCCCTGCATGTTCTACTCCCCCTCTCGACCCCTCTCGATAAATGCATACAATACAAGCATGTCAGTCGTAAGTAGCACACCAAATTGTATTTTAATCAGCCCAGTAGTTTCTGAGATACCTCATAGGAGTGTAATCGGACACCGTCATTTTTTGCACGTGTTCACGGGTGTTGAAGTTTAATAGCCCACTTTGCTAGGGAACGTATGCGGTATCGTTGGCTCTTAACCCGCCATTGACTGAGGGGAGGGGGCGTTTAACGCCCCTCCCTGATGAATGGCAGCTTTTTGAGTGATAATGGTCATAATTGAAGGCTTTGGATGGAAAGTATGGCCCATACACTCAAATACGTCGATTTTGACATTTGACCTGACCGTGACCTGACATCTGATCTCACTTTTACATTTTGGAGTATGCTTTATATTTGTCTAATCGAGATATTTTCAATGCCGCCTTGCGCGTCTCGCTGCGATCATTGGTTCGGAAAATAACCATGGGGCCGTTAAACGCCCCCCCCCCCCCCACAGTCAATGGTGTTTGGCTGAGACCCCAGTCAATGCCGGGTTAACGTACATATGCCACATTGGTCCAGTTTGAAATAACCATTGTATATCAGACATGGTTTTCAGGCAGCATCGTTTGTTTTACAAGCCCATTTTCGACCGTGCCACGCGCTACGTTACCACACAAACAACAATGATTTCAGCTATTTGAGAAAACTTCAAAAAGTTGTATTCGTTGGCTGCTTTCGGTACATTCCAAGTCAAGTGTGCAGACATTTGGCATGCCAGGACGCAGATCTTTTGCAAGCGTAAGTGTGATAGGTGAATAAAGCGAATGATTAGCAAAGTAAAAAAAGCATTCGTATTCACCGATTTATCACCATCGTGAGGCCAGTTATAATCGAATACAAAAAAAAATGTTCCTATGGATGAATAATTATGCCGATCGCTGCAGATTATACAAATGGAAAAAGTGAATATTTCTCTAATTATTCTTAGCCGTAAATGATCAAAAGTTGTACAGATATCTGCTTCTTAGAGTTCATATAAAGACACACGATTCAGGCACCCCCGCGCACACGCACACATATGCACCTTCAGGGTGTCGGTACTAATAGTGGGTCGCCCGAGACACCACCAGCATCGATACACCGACCTTGGCTGGGCCGCTGCCAGTCCGCCGTATAAAAGCGGCCCGCTCTGACCTGCAGGCCACCAGTTAACGGAGACAGTCCCAGACCGACCCACACGCACATACACACACCTCCAGTTGAGACGACCATGAAGGTGAGAGTGGCGGTGGCAGAGAGTGAGAGTGGGGTGATCGGGAGATGCAGCACCATACGCTGTGCCCTTGTGCAGCATGTGTGAGCGCACAGCGCCAGCCAGCAGGGAGGCCGATAATGTCAGCAGTGGCCGTAAATACTTCTAGATCATGGTGATGATTCTTTTGTCGTCAGGAACTTAGCACCCCACTTCTGACTCGCTCTACCCGTCTTGGTGCCCCCAGCTGTTCGTGCTCCTAGTTGTGCTAGCCGCGGCCGCCGCTGCGCCCCAGGGCTATGGGTCAAAGCCATCCAACGGCTACGGAGCTCCGGAAGAAGCAGCCTCCGAACAGCAGCCCAGCGTGGCCTCCTCGTACGACGCGCCTCAGGGCGAAGCCTCCGGCCCGGATGCAACATCGCTGGGGAGCCGGCATCGTACAACTTTGATTATGCTGTGAACGACGAGGAGAGCGCCACCAACTTTGGCCAGCAGGAGACCCGCGAGGGCGACAGCACGTCTGGCTCCTACTATGTGCTGATGCCGGACGGTCGTATGCAGATCGTCAACTACTCGGTCGGTGCCGACACCGGATATGTCGTCGATATTCAGGTAAAAGCGTAATTCATAGAATTACTATTAACTGGCAAACAATGCTAAGCTACAATTTGCTAGGCAAAGAATGCACAGACTATATACATAAAATATTGTCTTGGATCGTCAGCAATGTTTTTTCCGTCCTCATAATTGCCGCAAACAATTTCGTGTCACAGGATAAAAGGTAAAGGTAATATGGGAACACAGTAAAAGCTGTAGAAAAGAAACAAAATGTAATAATGTTAGCATAACCACGCAGATAACAATGTTTATACCCACGCAGATAACATTTTTTGTCTCGATTTCAGTACGAGGGAGAGGCTAATCTTGGTGGGGCAGCCTCCGGACAAGAGGGGAGCGTGGTGGAGCCGCAGAAATCATACGAATTCTAAGGAGAAAACGTCTCCATCATTCCAGAGGATAGATGGCGCCAGTGTTGCTCTTGTCTTGGAGTGATTTAAACCCATCCGAAACCGCGCAGGTAGTCTTTCAATTGTGTTGAGCTCAGATCATTGCTGGTTATATTCCGCCAATCGTAAATCCCTTCTGCGATGATTGTAATTATGGACACTCGGCCGTCACCTTTCCTGATGAATACGGAATGCCTCCCATTTGACTATGAAACCCAGATGATGACAGCCATGTGTTTGAATAACCAGATGTGTCATCGTTTCTGTTTGGACCGGGACGTTGATGGAGACGATATGTATATGGACCTGTAAATAGTCATATTTATTTTCCTCGTGTTGTGTATTATGTCTGCGTGCGTGTCATAAACTGATAAAATATAAGCAAGCATATGTTTACATGTTGTTTCTGCAATTAATAAAACTCAACAGTTGCTAATGCCGTTTCCGGCCAAAAGGTCAAGACAAAAGTAGGGATATGGATGCAGGATGACAACAACGGAGGACAATACTTGAACGATGTTTTTTTTAATGTCATGATGTAACGATGCAAATGTGGTTGTTTCCAACAATAACGCTCCGATAGACAAACAAAACTTTATATCGATCGATCATGAACACAGTGACACTAAACTTCGAAATACTTCATATTTCCTATCGCGAAACCGTTCTCCTGCAAGGCGATGGTGAAATTAATATCGGAAATATAGATATCGCCAGCGCTCACGTCCCGGCTTCGCTCCGGGCTACTTGCTCTCGCTGAGAAACGGAGCACAACTGAATACTGATACATCCCCACGTATCAGCGAAAAAGACAGTGGCTTATTTTGACACATTTGATTAACGATGCTGGCTCAATTTGACATTTTGTCAAATGCTGTGCTGGCAAAACGCGCCTACACTGCTAAACTACAATTTTCTGGGTAAATAATGCACATACTATACAGAACACGAAAATATTGTCTTGGATCGTCAAGAATGTTCTTTTCCGTCTCCATAATTGCCGCCAACAGTTTCGTGTCACAGGATAAAAGGTAATGGTAATAAGGGAACACAGTAAAAGCTGTAGAAAAGAAACAAAATGTAATGTCAGCATAACCACGTAGATCACAATGTTTATACCCACGCAGATAACATTTTTTGTCTCGATTTCAGTACGAGGGAGAGGCTAATCTTGGTTGGGCAGTCTCCGGACAAGAGGGTAGCGTGGTGGAGCCGCAGAAATCATACGGATTTTAAGGAGAAAACGTCTCCATCAGCGCAGAGGATAGATGACGACAGTGTTGCTCTTGCCTTCGAGTGATTTAAACCCATCCGACACCGCGCAGATAGTCTTTCAATTGTGTTCAGCTCAGATCAGTGCTGGTTATATTCCGCCGATCGCAAATCCCTTCTGCTAAGATTGTAATTATGGTTACTCGGCAGTCACCTTTCCTGATGAATACGGAATGCCTCCCATTTGACTATGAAACCCAGATGATGACAGCGGTGTGTTTGAATAACCAGATGTGTCATGGTTTCTGTTTGGACCGGGACGTTGATGAAGACGATATTTATATGGGCCTGTAAATAGTCATATTTATTATCCTAGTGTCCTGTGTGTTGTCTGCGTGCGCATGTCATAAACTGAGAAAATATAAGCAAACATATGTATACATGTTGTTTCTGCAATTAATAAAACTCAACAGTTGCTAATGCCGTTTCCGGCCAAAAGGTCAAGACAAAAGTGGGGTGATATGGATGCAGATGACAACAACGGAGGACAATACTTTAACGATGTTTTTTTTAAATAGCAGGCAATATGTCATGATGTAACGATGCAAATGTCATTGTTTCGAACAATAACGCTCCGATAGAAAACAAAACTTTATATCGATCGATCATGAATACAGTGACACTAAACTTCAAAATACTTCATATTTGCTATCGCGAAACCGTTCTCCTGCAAGGCGATAGTGAAATTCATATCGGAAATATAGATGTCGCCAGCGCTGACGTCCTGGCTTCGCTCCGGACTACTTGCTCTCGCTGAGAAACGGAGCACATCTGAATCAGGCACGTAGCCAAGGGGAGGGTGGCGGGGCAGGCCGCCCCCCCCCCCCCATTTATAGCATAGCATTTATGTGTTATGTTGCTACTTTCCTATATTATTGGGCAAAATAGTTCACTTTAGCACTTTTTCCCCGCACTTTTAAACGCACAATATAGCAATTTTAGAGGTCCGCACCATACGCAATGCGACGCATTGATGAGAAAGCAACCCAGGGCATAAAACTCAAAATCTTCGCGCCGAATTTGTTTAAGAGTTCCAGGTCTTGACCTTAAAAAAAAAATTCCAAGTTGGTATAGCTGATTCCAAATTCGTGTCGCTGGTTGCAAAGTTGATGTGGCAGTTGCTAACTCCAGCTCCTAAACGTTGGTATGGCCCATGCCATACCTGCCATACTGCATTTTCCAGCCTTGTAACGTGCCTTTCAATGCGTTTTTTTTTTGGGGGGGGGGCTTTTCAACGTTTGGGAAGGGACCCTTTCAACGTATCGGCGAAAACGACAGTGGCTTATTTTGACATATTTTATTAACGATACTGGCTCAATTTGACATTTGTCATTGACACATCAAGTATTAATAAGTTGGGCAAATTTGTCTTACAAGTCACGATACACTACATAACAACATTCACATTTCACAACACATTCATCCCCTTTACAGGATCTACTAAACGTACCATATAGTCCACACGCACACAGCCACGGCGACCTACACAATCCGCTCGTAGAAGCGCATGTAGGCCTGTGCCTTGAGCACCTTGACAAGCGTCACTTCTGTGACGTGTGTGTCACTGACGTGGAACCACCTGCCCGCCTCCGGTTTCGGCTGCTCCGTTACCGACGCCGGCTGCGGCTCTGGCTTTGGCTGTTCCTGCTCGACTGTCTCAGTACCGGCGTTCTCGGCTGTCTCTGAGGTCACTGAGGCCTGTGCAGCGCTCTGCTCAGTCTGCTCGGCCCGCTGCCGCGCCCGCTCGCACGCCACCCTGAACGCATCCGTAACAAGCGGGGTCAGCAGCTCCGAGTTAACAGTCACCTTGTCGTGCCGCCGGCGCACGCGCACATCGGCCGTGTAGTGGCCGCTGGTGAGCCTGCCACTGTGCTCCACCACGGCGAACAGCGAGTACAGCACGCGCTGCTGGCCGGGCCGCATCTGGGGCAGATCCTGACTGATTGATGAGCAGAAGGGCGCCAGATCAAACTGTTCCCCAAACTGCACGTGCCGGGTAACCTTGCGTAGGCTGAAGCTGCACACCTCAAACCTCTTCAGGTGGATGGTGAGTACCGGCGGCGGGCTGTAGATGAGCAGCTGCTTAATGGCGTCACTGTAAACCGTGTTCCTCTTCACTCCCTTCTCTGATGGAGGCAGCCGTTTGTTACGCAGCTCAGTCCAGCTGTCGCAGCCTAACCTGTTGTTCCCTGCCAGCAGCTCCGGTGCCGTGTACTGGTTCAGACAGGTCAGCAGGCTGCACTCGCCGGAGGCCGCCTGGTAACGCGGCGCCAGCGTGGTCAGAGCCCGGTGCAGCCACTCGTACTGGGTCAGTACTGGCGGCCCGTCCCCGTCAGCGCCGGAATTGTCACTCGGGGTAGGTCCGCCATCAGCAGCGGTAGGCCCGGCGTCCTCAGATGGAGTCAGTTTGGAAGCCGTGGTAGACTCGGTAGCGGAGGGAGGCTCTGCGGAGACTGCGGAGACTGCTTATTGAATTTGTTGCCCGACAGAATTCCATTTGACATTTTGTCAAATGCTGCGCTGGCAAAACGCACTGACAATGCACCCACAAGATTGTGCATGATAGCGAAGCTGTGTGAGCCAAGTTGTTTAAATACACACAGGTCATCAGAGCCATTTACGATTGACATTGGTTGGAAAGTCACACATTTCCATATTTTAGAGAAACTTGACGAACTCTTACAAATGAAAATTTGTTATAAATCAGCCATTGTACAGCGAAATATAATAAGTTTTTGAATTTTGTCGGACCATTTGGAATTTTGCACATTCAACCCAATGTTTTTGACCGTTCTGAATCCACCCATGGTTCCCAATCTTATCAATTAGACCATAACACTGTAGCGGGGTACATCTTCTCAGCATGTTCCAATGCACCGGGCCTGACTCCTCTGACAAAACATTCCGAGCCGGCCGGCGGCAGACGCCCCTCTCCTCGCATCCAACCCAGACATGCAAAAACTCGGGTCCGAAGCCCGAGACTGCAAGTCTAGTAACTACAGTCATCACAGCCATCGCCAGAACAGCTGAGTAAGCGAGACGACGGCGGGGAGCAACGCCAGCCGGGTGTACGCCCCTCAGGTACACCCATTACGGTACCAGTCCCATTTGCGTACCGGCCCCAGTACCGTCCCTACCGGCGCTGCCACATCACCCCGCCCCCTCCCCTCTATGTCCTATGAGTCAGCGCAGCCAGGGCGACCCGCCCAAAGGCAGAGGGACAGCTGTGTAGAGCTGTAGCGCACCAACAAAGAGACGGGTTTGAAGTAAGGGAAGAATCGTTGTTGAGAAGAAATGCGGATGATAAACCGACACTATTGATGCGAAGTGACAGAAAATCGCAGTCAATTATTACGGAACAAATGACGTGGACGATATACGCGGAGTAAGACGTAAAATCAGAAGTATTGTCTAAAAAGAAGAATTGATATTATCACAAGGGCGAAGAGCTAATTGCAAGTAAGGATAAAATTAGAAATACGATCGACGCCGGCATATATATATATATATATATATATATATATATATATATATATATATATATATATATATATATATATATATATATATATATATATATATATATATATATATATATATATTTAATGATTGTTAATGCAGCATTACAAATTACTGAACTTGAACGTAGCTCCAAGCAATGATACAAAATTAAGCATGTCAAGAGTTTCGTTAAGCTGAAGAAGGCGAACATTTCATGCTGGAAAAATAAAGGGATGAAAAGAAAGTCATCTAAAAACGATACTACGACGTAATAATTGGAATACAATGACTGAAAGGACTACCTGATCTATTATTGAAGAATACTATTTTATCAGCAAGATGCATTATCAAGAAACCAGAATTATCTGGTTATATAAAGATGCCGTAGTCCTCTTATCAAACTTATATAACGATATTTGCACCAGGCACCAGACACATGGCAGTAACGAAGCAAAGGGCGTGGCCATAGGTAGCAAGCAAACAAGAAAGTGGAAGAAATATGCACTACTTGAAGCAATTATATTATGAACAAAATTAAGTAAGAAAGGTCATTAAGAAGTTTGAAGAAGTTATATACACTAGAAATGCAAAATTGTCGACGGCAAGAATCGGCCAATCAGAAGACGGGGGTGTGCAAAACCCAGAGCAAGACACCGCAGGGTCGGAGTATAAAAAGAGGCAACGTCGCACAGAGGGGGGCGGAAGAGGAACGGAGCAGCGGACAGCAGCGGAGGCAGTCGACTTCGGGACCCCAGCACGCGCGCTGCCCGCGGCGCGGCGGCGGCAGCCGTCCGCCGTGGCAGGGCGGACAGCGGAGACAAGACAGCGGACAGCAGCGGACAGCAGCGGAGGAGTCGACTTCGGCACCTCAGCACGCGCGCTGCCCGCGGCGCGGCGGCGGCAGCCGTCCGCCGTGGCAGGGCTGACAGCCGCAGAGAGAGGAAGACGGCAAGAACTGAGCCGACGGCGGCAGATCACAGTAAGTCACGAAGCTGCTCATCCTCTCCGATCCTACCCCAAATTCTGCCCAGGTCCGGTGACTACAAAATTTAAACAATAAGGGACTAAGTGGGATATTTTACGTAATTTGGGTCATCTGTCCAGGCTCGCTACTTTTGACCTAGGAAGGCAGGAAAAATGTATGTGTAGCCGATGCTGTACTAGAGGTGTGATGCCAGGCGACCGTAGTACTTTGGAATCCAACACGCTGCGTTGCAGGAGGTCATGGCGTAAACCCTAGCGCATTGGCGCATGTAAATACGAGCGGTTTTAGTTAGTATTTTAAACTAGAGATTGAGCGAGTCAATTATTCGGTTATGTGCTGGTTTTGGTGATATTAGGCGGAGATTCACAGGAATCATTGGTTGAACATGTAAATTGATTAGGACGTACCAAAAACGATGATTTACTGCGCTACCGTTTGTTTAGTTGCTGAGTTAAAATAAACATTGTAAATTTGTGTAACATTTTACGTGGGAAAGGAGACATGATGGAGTCGAGAGGGTCGTTGAAGGAAGGAAATGTACACAGCGATGCGGTTCCCCGACAGCATGAGGTAAGGCAGGAATTAAGCCAGTATAGCCGCAGATAAGTAGGATATGTTTCGCTTGTTGTTTGAATGGTTCGATTAATTCGTTCTCGTCTTGCTCGCAATACTTAGCCAGAAGCCAGAGTTTATGATTAAGTACGTTTCCGCTTCAGTAAATTTAACGTTATGTATCAGAGTTGTGGACGATTTCGAATCACGGAAGGGTTAAAACCCCAGGTAGCCCAACTACCAGACAAAGTATTAGTGAGGTTGGGTAGAGACTCGTCATTCTAGCTTGGCAGGTAAGTATAACAAATGTAAGGACCATATCACTGAGACGGCATCGATTGGTTATAAAGTATCGGATCATTCTGTCGCTTAGAGGTGTGCTCTATGTTGAGCGGGACAACACAAATCGGAGACTGGTAAGTTACCGCCAGGGGATTGTCTGTCTAAGATTACGTATGTATAATCGGCGATGCGCTATTAGCTATTGGTCCAGCATCGCTTGGTAACGACGATTGTTTAAGGACGGTGTATGAGAAATGCGATTCCTTAGCCGTCAATGCGACCTCGTTTCTGTCGCTGATAAACTCGTGCCGCTGATCCGGAGTGGTTAACGTTAAATCCCTGTCTATATTACCTTCTTTGGAATTATCGATCAAACCATAACTAGTTCAGCCCGTAAAAGGTTCTAAGGGCGCAGCAACCTGCAACAGACGTATACTTGCGAGTCAGTGGATGATAAGTATAACAGTCAAATTAACTTTCTTAATATTGTGAGTCTCCTAACCGTCTGTTAAAAATACACCTTCAGCCAGCAGCTCGCGATTTACGACATTACAGCCGACGCCTTCCCTTTGTTAACGTCATGGTACAACTGTAATGTTAGATGTCCTGTATATTGACAGTCCAAGTGGTTACTTAAGCCTTATTATTAGCCAACTATAAACAGCGTTAAATTATTTGAATATATTCTGACGATGGTGCACTGCCGATTATATTGAAGTTTAAAAGTGATATTTAGGAGATTACTAGCTGATGCTTATTGAAATGGGTCATTTGTGATATATGCACGTTATCTCTGGTTGCGATTCTTTTTGGACAACGTTTCCCATGTAGGAAATTACCTAAGGGTCATATAATGTACGTCCCCGATAGAGAACTGGTAAAGCGGTTAGTACTCAGTCATAGTTGGAGAAACGTCGCTGATATTGATTTCGTAATAGGATAGCTAGAAGGACATGGACAGGACAGGGAGGTGTCATTCCTGCAACAATGGGTCAGGACAGGCCAGAGAGGTGTGATCCCTGCAACAATGGGTCAGGACAGTGCTGGGAGGTTTGATCCCTGCAACAATGGGTCAGGACAGTGCAGGGAGGTGTGAGCCCTGCAACGGTGGGACAGGACAGAGAGGTGTGATCCCTGCAACAGTGGGACAGGACAGGACAGGGAGGTGTGATCCCTGCAACAGTGGGACAGGACAGGACAGGGAGGTGTGATCCCTGCAACAGTGGGTCAGGACAGGACAGGACAGATATTAAATAGTATCGGAGCTTGGAGGAGAGGCATGACGGCTTGTGTGCCCGATCCTTGTATCGAAAATCTATCAGCGTAGCGAAACATGTGAATGAAAGTGCTCGTGGAAAATTATGCCCAGACCGAGTGATATCGGCTGGCCGCATATCACAGGGAGGTTACAATTAGTAAGTCCGAGACTGCGGGTGCCAAATGTCAGAGGATGATAGGTTGGCGCAGAAAAGGAGGGCGAGGGAGGAAGGATAAGAGGGAGGAGGAGGCCGGACGTGCCTCAGAAGTCACTCTAGGTTAAACGGGAAGATCTCCTCTAGAGATTCCCGGGCGCCCGCAGTCGGTATATAGGCAAGGACATCCGCGTAGCTCGCCGTCGATGCCGGTCGATGTTAACTTAGAAAGTTGGTCCGGCGGAGCCAGGTCGTGGCCCGGATGGAGGTCAGAGGTCCGGCGGAGCCCAAGGTAGGCCCGGATAGAGGACCCAGGTCCGGCGGAGCCCAGGTCGGAGGCCCGGACAGTAGGTATAGGAGCTTCTCCCGGACAGAGAGGATAAGACGAGCAGTAAAGCGTAGTCGGTGTTTCATATAAGTCCTATGGATAAACTAGCTCCCTTCTAAAGTAGGAACCGGACGGATTACGTTGAATACATATATTCTGGGCGGCCCACGCAGCAATGCTGTCGTTCAGCGGAGCGCTACTAGGATTTCGTATTGATGAGGACATTTATCCTACCTGGGAGTCACTCATCCAGCTGGCATCCGACACTACTGGGAGGGAATTTTGGGGGTGCACCATGGCGCTTTACCAAGATAGACTCCCCTTGGATCCGTCCTCTTCGGCCATTGGCGGATCCAGGGGAAGGGGGGGAGTATCAGGGGAAAATGCCCCCCCCCCCCCTCCCCTCTCCCACAGGAATCTGGGGAGGGGAGTGGCATTCTATACAAGTATGTCCCCCCCCCCCCGCGCGTTCCCAATTTATCGAAAAATCGTTTAAAAAAATGCCTTTTCAGCAGTGAAAATCCAGCTATCTACAGTCAAAAACCGGAAAATGTCGCGGCGCTTCGCGGCATGGCACAACTTTCGCAATTGCTTATAAATTTGGAAAATGGGAAAATTAATTCCATTACATGTCTGGCAGAGGCTCTCCTTGGCAGTAATTGCTGGCACTGGCGGATCCAGGGTAAAGCATCGGGGTCAAATGTCCCCCCCCCCTCACCCACAGGAATCTGGGAAGGGCATTCAATACAAGTATGCCTCCCGCGCATTCCCTGCACTGAAAGTGAAAAACAATGATCTTAGGAGACAGCTTTATAAAAACGGAAGTTTTTTCTCGAGTGATTGAATTTGAAGTTTGTATGTATCCCTTACTTTCAATGATATACAAATAAGCTCACCTGATGCAATTCAAGCAGCCCCGGTGACACTTAACCCGCGCCCCGCTAGGGGGGGGGGGGGCAGAATCTGCCCCTCCCGGATTTCCTGAATAACTTGAAAACCATGATAGACATCAACGTCAAACTTGCAGTACCTTATGCTGTATTCAATTATACGTCTTCTCACCAAATTCCAATTAAATTTATGCTGCATTTTGGAAGATAATGACGTGACGTCATGTGATGCCATTTTGGTGGAACAATGATAAATGTTTGAATAATCGTAGAAAATAGAGTTTTGAAGCAAATTGTAAAACAAAACGTTAAAAGAAAGGAAATGACATCCTCTTCAAAATGGCTGTCTCCGATTCACAAAAGTTTGTGCTTTTGACCCCTCCCCCCCCCCCCCCACAATTTTTTTTTTGTAATCCACAAAATCAATTTTTGTGAATTTGACAAATCAATTTCTTAACCTCGAATACTAAAATAAGGCGACGGACCTAAATCCGCAGAGCCAAAAAATGGGGGTACCTTTTATCCACAAAAAGATCCCCCCCCCCCCCCCCCCCCCACGGAGAGAGAGGCTGGGTCCGCCAGTGTGTTCGCCCCCAACCGTTTTGAAGAATCGACACCGCTGGGGACAGACCATATCATTGTTTAGCACCACCGAAAGTTAAATATGCTGAAATGGGTGGGAATGGGTGGGAATGGGAGCCCCATCAAATTTGTATTATGAATTTGAATTGGAACGGGTTTGGGTCTGGCTGAATGGGCTGGAACGGGATGGGGGCTGAAAACGTGTCCCATGAAGGGCTCTAATTGCAGACATATTAATTACGATCAACTAGTTTTTGACATAGGTACTTATAGTTCGGTCTTTTGTGCACGCCATGGCGCTGCAACTTTTCATAAAACGCATGCTTATTTTTTGTAAATGGCACGAAATAAAATGTTACCCTTTGCTCAACTTACCTCATGGGTGGGGCAAGTTGATCCAACTCGTGGGACAAATTGATCAAAGTTGGGCATGCAGAGAGTGAAGAGATCGAAACTCAAGTTGATTGCTCTAATTCCCTAGCGGTATACCCAGGCATTGATATATAGGTTTATATAAGAAAAGGTAAGTATTAGGTATATATCCGAAGAGTAAGGCCCGACCTGGTATTCTGCTCCATATTTGCATCATGACAGGACGTATTTGAATCAATAAAAATGAGGTGTATTTGTCTAAATAGATGATAGAATAGTTAATTTTCAACGAATAAATGTGTGTACACAGATATTTATACACAGAAGGCACAAGAAGGTATGTGATTAGCTCGATGAAAGTGATTCCGAAGTATGTGATTAGCTCGGCCTTTAGCATAAGCTTGGAGTCTGAGATATAAAGTAGATGTAAAGTGAGATATAAAGGGAGTATTGGCGCGGCGCCAATATATAAGAGGCTGGTGCAAGAGATTGTATCGAAGGTCCCGGATGTAACGCCATACCCAACGGACCGAAAAGTATGACATAACATGCGGAAAATGTAAAAAATAATCCACCATAATGAGCCACTGGATTCAGCTACAGAGGAACGAGTGATATCATTCGAATCATTCAAATATCATTCGAATCAGCAAAAATATATGAGCTGGGAGAGAAAACAAATTGTATTGTTGTAATCGTAGTGTACTACAATACTCTAGTCAGTGTAATCGTAGTGCTTTTACATCTCATAGGCCATGTCTTTTAGGTAGGCTGTGGGTATTTTTGAGTTGTCAGTCTAGTCATGTACTCATTTAAATATATCATGTCTTTGTCTTGTATCGCATTTTATATCACATGTTGTATGGTGTCTTTTATAATTTTAGGAAACATGTCATCGTTTACTCCACTACAATACTCTTAGTCAGTGTAGTGTCATAGTGTTTTATATCTCATAGGTCATGTCTTTTAGGTAGGCCGCATGTATTTTTGTGTTCAGTCTAGTCATGTACCCACTTAATATCTCATGTCTTTGTCTTATGTCGCATTTTATATCACATGTTGTATGGTGTCTTTTAGGTTGGTATGTTTGTGTTTTAGCGTGTGTTTCGCTACGTTTGTGACTTCATCTATAAGTGGGTTTGATTGGCCCGTTGATGATGATTGAAATAAACTAAACTAAAAATTCGAATCATTCAAATATCATTCGAATCAGCAAAAATATATGAGCTGGGAGAGAAAACAAATTGTCAGTATTTGACTAGACACACTGTCGACACATTGTATGGTCGCTGTCGATGTGCATCGATGAGCTTCCGATTTAATTGCACTTTTTCAAATGCTTGTTGATTGTTCATAAAAGTTTCGCACATATTCGCAAAAGCTAGACTGCAGGAAACATATTGCATACCTTCAGGATAAATAACAATGCGTATAAGGAGGCTAATTTACTGAATTCGTTACCGAGTACTTGCTGAGTACCGGTCGTTACAAGTGTGGAACGCTTATCAACATTAACTTGAAATATCTTTCGGTAGGAAAGTTTGTATGCAAAATGTGATGACTTTACAATATATTTTGGTCTCGTCTGTCGATTTTAAGTATTAAATTCATTTTGTGGGAAAACGTCATTATTTCCCTTGAAGTATATACTGATTTAAAACAAACTTGCTCAAAATGCTCTTTATATTTTCTTTCAATTTTGCAAATGTGTGAATTTCCGGCCCATTCCAATCATTGGCGGGGGCATTGTCTCGATGACCCGCTCCTGGATCTGTCTCTGGTCATGACTTCTTAGCGATGGCACTAGGAGACAGCGCCGCAGGGCATTTCTTGCCTGTGACGTCACACCGACCTTGGCTGGGTCGCTGCTAGTCCGCCGTATAAAAGCGGCCCGCTCTGACCTGCAGGCCACCAGTTAACGGAGACAGTCCCAGACCGACCCACACGCACACACACACCTCCAGTTAAGACGACCATGAAGGTGAGAGTGGCGGTGGCAGAGAGTGAGAGTGGGGTGATCGGGAGATGCAGCACCATACGCTGTGCCCTTGTGCAGCATGTGTGAGCGCACAGCGCCAGCCAGCAGGGTGGCCGATAATGTCAGCAGTGGACGTAAATACTTCTAGATCATGGTGATGATTATTTTGTCGTCAGGAACTTAGCACCCCACTTCTGACTCGCTCTACCCGTATTGGTGCCCCCAGCTGTTTGTGCTCCTAGCTGTGCTAGCAGCGGCCGCCGCTGCGCCCCAGGGCTATGGCTCGAAGCCATCCAACGGCTACGGAGCTCCAGAAGAAGCAGCCTCCGAACAGCAGCCCAGCGTGGCCTCCTCGTACGACGCGCCTCAGGGCGAAGCCTCAGGCCCGGAAGGCAACATCGCTGGGGAGCCGGCCTCGTACAACTTCGAGTATGCTGTGAACGACGAGGAGAGCGGCACCGACTTTGGCCAGCAGGAGACCCGCGAGGGCGACAGCACGTCTGGCTCCTACTATGTGCTGATGCCGGACGGTCGTATGCAGATAGTCAACTACTCGGTCGGTGCCGACACCGGATATGTCGTCGATATTCAGGTAAAGCGCAATTCATATAATTATTATTAACTGACAAACAATGCTAAGCTACAATTTCCTAGGTAAAGAACTCACAGCTATATACATAAAATATTGTCTTGGATCGTCAGCAATGTTTTTCCGTCCCCATAATTGCCGCCAACAGTTTCGTGTCACAGGATAAAAGGTAAACGTAATAAGGGAACACAGTAAAAGCTGTAGAAAATAAACAAAATGTAATAATGTCAGCATAACCACGCAGATCACAATCTTTATACCCACGTAGATAATAATTTTTGTCTCGATTTCAGTACGAGGGAGAGGCCAATCTTGGTGGGGCAGCCTCCGGACAAGAGGGGAGCGTGGTGGAGCCACAGAAATCATACGGATTCTAAGGAGAAAACGTCTCCATCAGCGCAGAGGATAGATGACGCCAGTGTTGCCCTTGTCTTCGACTGATTTAAACCCATCCGACACCGCGCAGATATTCTCTCAATTGTGTTGAGCTCAGATCAGTACTGGTTAAATTCCGCCGATCGCAAATCCCTTCTGCGATTATTGTAATTATGAACACTCGGCAGTCACCTTTCCTGATGAATACGGAATGCCTCCCATTTGACTATGAAACCCAGATGATGACAGCGATGTGTTTGAATAACCAGATGTGTCATTGTTCTGTTTGGACCGGGACGTTGATGGAGACGATATGTATATAGACCTGTAAATAGTCATATTTATTATCCTGGTGTCGTGTGTGTTATGTCTGCGTGCGCGTCATAAACTGAGAAAATATAAGCAAGCATATGTTTACATGTTGTTTCTGCAATGAATAAAACTCAACAGTTACTAATGCCGTTTCCGGCCAAAAGGTCAAGACAAAAGTAGGGATATGGATGAAGATGACAACAACGGAGGACAAAACTTTAACGATTTTGTTTTAGGGGAATAATTTATTCCATCACTAGTTTTTCGAGCCTTTGTACCAAAAAATACTCACTGTGTACTACTCTGGAATTTGTACCAAAACTACTCACCTAGTACCAAACTTCAGTCAGTCTATACCTTTTTTCCTGCCAAATACCTAGTTCATGTGGTTGCCAGATGCAGACGCTCAGTTTGAACCAATATGTGCTCAATTTGTACCTTTTACGCTTTCATATGGTCCTCCATTACTCCATAGCACGCCAAGAGCACGCCAAGGCTACGAGCGAATCTTAGGCCGCCCCGATCGGACTGAATGGCTACGAGCGAATCTTAGGCCGTCCCGATCGGACTAAATGGCTACGAGCGAATCTTAGGCCGTCTCGATCGGACTAAATGGCTACGAGCGAATCTTAGGCCGTCCCGATCGGACTTAATGAGGGGGTTAGGTTAGGTTAGGTTATGTTTGGTAAGTTAGGTTAGGTTAGTTTAGGGTAAGGCTTGTGCAAAAGGAATATGCAAAATGTTGTTATGTCCCTGCAATTTGGCGCGCAATGTTACCAGTTAAAACTTATACTGAAAACTAAGCTAAAAAGTTATATTTGCTACCAGATTTGGATGAAACTATCGATGTATTACAAAGCTAGTAAAATCCGGTACAAGCTGAGTATCGTTTGGTACAAGGCTAGTTTAAAGTTCCACAAAAACTCTGATATTTGGTACAAATAACGGAATATTACAGATAGAGTAGAAAGAAGTACAGATGCAGTGAACTTAACCAAAACTGGGAAAACTAGTACAAAGTGAGTAGTTTTTGGTATAGCGTAAATTACATCCCTTTAAATAATGGGGAATAATTTATTCCATCACTAGTTTTTCGAGCCTTTGTACCAAAAAATACTCACTTTGTACTACTCTGGAATTTGTACCAAAACTACTCACCTAGTACCAAACTTCACTCAGTCTATACATTTTTTCCTGCCAAATACCTAGTTCATGTGGTTGCCAGATGCAGACGCTCAGTTTGAACCAATATGTGCTCAATTTGTACCTTTTACGCTTTCATATGGTCCTCCATTACTCCATAGCACGCCAAGAGCACGCCAAGGCTACGAGCGAATCTTAGGCCGCCCCGATCGGACTGAATGGCTACGAGCGAATCTTAGGCCGTCCCGATCGGACTAAATGGCTACGAGCGAATCTTAGGCCGTCTCGATCGGACTAAATGGCTACGAGCGAATCTTAGGCCGTCCCGATCGGACTTAATGAGGGGTTAGGTTAGGTTAGGTTATGTTTGGTAAGTTAGGTTAGGTTAGTTTAGGGTAAGGCTTGTGCAAAAGGAATATGCAAAATGTTGTTATGTCCCTGCAATTTGGCGCGCAATGTTACCAGTTAAAACTTATACTGAAAACTAAGCTAAAAAGTTATATTTGCTACCAGATTTGGATGAAACTATCGATGTATTACAAAGCTAGTAAAATCCGGTACAAACTGAGTATCGTTTGGTACAAGGCTAGTTTAAAGTTCCACAAAAACTCTGTTATTTGGTACAAATAACGGAATATTACAAATAGAGTAGAAAGAAGTACAGATGCAGTGAACTTAACCAAAACTGGGAAAACTAGTACAAAGTGAGTAGTTTTTGGTATAGCGTAAATTACATCCCTTTGTTTTAATAGCAGGCAATATGTCATGATGTAACGATGCAAATTTCGTTGTTTCGAACAATAACGCTCCGATAGAAAAAAAAACTTTACATCGATCGATCATGAACAGTGACACTAAACTTCAAAATACTTCATATTTCCTATCGCGAAACCGTTCTCCTCCATGGCGATAGTGAAATTCATATCGGAAATATAGATGTCACCAGCGCACACGTCCTGGCTTCGCTACGGGCTACTTGCTTTCGCTGAGAAACGGAGCACAACTGAATACCGATACATCCCCACATATCGGCGAAAACGACAGTGGCTTATTTTGACATATTTTATTAACGATACTGGCTCCATTTGACATTTTTTTCAAATCCTGTGCTGGCAAAACGCGCCTACACTGCACCCACAATATTGTGCATGATAGCGAAGCTGTGTGAGCTAAGTTGTTTAAATACACACAGGTCATCGGTGACATGTACGATTGACATTGGTTGGAAAGTCACACATTTCCATATTTTAGAGAAACTTGACGAACCCTTACAAATGAAAATTTGTTATAAATCAGCCATTGTACAGCGAAATACAATGAGTTTTGGAATTGTGTCGGACCATTTGGAATTTTGCACATTCAACCCAAAGGTTTTGACCGTTCTGAATCCACCCATGGTTCCAGGTCTTATCAAACAGACAATAACACCATGAAGGGGAAGGTGGGGCTCAAGATGAGCCACGTTATCTTGGACGACATTGCAGATAGAGCCCTTCATGGAAAGGGAATCCCCATGGAACCCATGGAACGGGATGGAAATGGGTGGGAATGGGGCAATTTTGGGAAATGTAACGGGATGGAACGGGTTTGGGACAGACATAGGTGTCGATTTATATACTTTTGGGGTGGCCCACGCCCCCCCCCCCCCCCATTTTGAGTTCGCCCCCACCCCCGAATGGTACCCTCGCTCCCCCCTCCCCCCTTCCTAATTGTACCCTCGCTTACGACCCCCCAATGGCACCTGCTCGCCCCCCCCCAAAAAAAAAGTTTTTGGCCGCTGGCGGATCCAAGAGGGGCAAAGCGGCCAAGCCTCCCAAACCGTCTGAAATGGGCAACAAATTGACAGCTTTCCTATTTCAAAAGAAAGTCTACGCAGCCTTTACTAAGAAAAGTTGGTTTTAAATCACCTCTTTATGTATAAAGATGCAAAATCCGGTGATTTTTTTACATATTGGCAATGTTTGATTTTTAGGGCATTTTTCCGAAGAAATCGTTTTTTTATTGATTTCTTTTAAATGTTTTTTAGTGGTCAGAAACCAAAGTTTTCACAAATCCGAGAATCAATTTAGTAGCCCTTGCCATTTGCTATTTTCTGACGTTGTTTTTATTGCATTTTGCTCAAAATATAGACTTTGTATGATCTCTTAAAGGAAATAGTTCACCTTCAACATGGGATTTTGAACTGAAATAGCAGTTTTGTAGCCCGTGTTGAGAAATCCTTATCTGCAACTTTTCTTGGCTGAAAAGACTCTCCAGCCGAAGATATTTGACTTTTTGGCGAAGGAATGCGGCGTTTTTTTTGTTTGTTTTTTTTATTTCCCGGAACGGCCTATAGCCATTTTCCGGGGAGGGGCAATGACCTCTGGCAATTTGCCAGGCAAAAAACTACGTTAACCGGTTTATGTGACCCGGAGCAAACTAGGGACTAGGGCAGCTATTTTACGTTACTAATTACGTTAACCGGTTTATTTGTACCCGGAACAATTATTTGTTCAAAGCAAATATAATATCTAACATTACGTTAAGTATTTCGTTCAAGGTCAAAAATAAGTAAAACACGAGACACACATACATACATATTTTTATTACATACACTTGAACAGTGTCAGTGTTGGTGGAGCCGTGGGGTGCCGTCATTGCAACAGCGGGAGACTGTTGCCAGTCTCCCTAGCTCCGGCGCCTCGGCGAGACCTGGTTGTGGGGTGTGTTTAGCTGGGCGAAAAGTCCTGAATAATAAAAAAAACAGCGTCTATAGCAAAGGGGAAAAACCTGCGCGGTGGCCCAAAAATGCGCAAGGCAAAAAACCCCTGTTATATTTGTTTAGCTAAACGTGTTTGGTAGAGATAATCTAAGAGGGGACCTATCAATACAAGATAACTATCACCTAACAGTGTAAAAAAAGATTGACAGGGTGGATACTGCACCGCAGCGCAGTGGACACTGCACCGCAGCGCAGCAGCCACCGCACCGCGGCGCAGCATCGGCGTGTAATCTGGTTTGGCAGGGAATCATGCCGCCGCCAACGCAAAATCGCACATCAGCCATCGGCGTCCCATCGCAGAAATCCCCGCCAAATCAGCCACATCACGAACAGCCAAAGCACTAAACCATTCGCCGCGCGGCCGAGATCCAGCAGGGGGCCCCCGCAACAACACACCGGCAGCCGACCCGCAACCCCACGTCGGCAGCAACATGATTTAGTATACTGCACCGCAGCGCAGCGGACACCACACCGCAGCGCAGTGGAGTGAGCACCGCACCGCAGCGCAGCGGCCACCACACCGCAGCGCGGCATCGGCATATGTTATCAGGGGCGGGTGTTCAACTACTCGGCTTTGGCAAGAACGGAGCAGAGGGGAGAGGAGGGTTGGGAGGAGCATTACGTTAAGAAATGAACAACGAATTCCAATGGAACCTTTCGTTGCGCGACTGATTTGGCAGGGAATCATGCCGCCGCCAACGCAAGACCGCACATCGGCGTCCCATCGCAGAAATCCCCCGCCAAATCAGCCACGCAACGAATTTCGCCGCGCGGCCGAGATCCAGCAGGGGGCCCCCGTAACAAGACACCGGCAGCCAACACGCAACCCCACGTCGGCAGCAGCGTGATTTTAACATAATTTAACATGCTGCACCGCAGCGCAGCAGCTACCGCACCGCGGCGCAGCATCGGCGTGTGATCTGGTTTGGCAGGGAATCATGCCGCCGCCAACGCAAAATCGCACATCAGCCATCGGCGTCCCATCGCAGAAATCCCCCGCCAAATCAGCCACGTCACGAACAGCACCGGCCATTCGCCGCGCGGCCGAGATCCAGCAGGGGGCCCCCGCAACAAGACACCGGCAGCCAACACATAACTCCCGCGTCAGCAGTAACCTGATTTAACAGTTAGTCAGGAAGTTATTTCTGACTGGTTTGGCAGGGAATCATGCCGCCGCCAACGCAAAACCGCACATCAACCATCGGCGTCCCATCGCAGAAATCCCCCGCCAAATCAGCCACGCAACGAACAGCCAAGCCATAACCATTCGCCGCGCTACCAATCCAGCAGGGGGCCCCCGCGACAAGACACCGGCACCAACACACAACTCCCACGTCAGCAGCAGCACGATTTAACAGTTAGTCAGAAATAACTTAATGAAGTATTTATTGGAGGTGATTTATTGTTTCTTGTTGAACCGTCTCAAATTGCGGCGGTAGCGGTTACTTTCAGGGGGGCTGGGGGGGAGGGGCTACGAGGGAGCTGGGAAGGAGGGTGGGGGGGAGGGGAGGGATGGCGGGGAGAGGCGGGCGGGTGGGGAGCTGGGGCGGGCGGGCGGGGAGCTGGGGCGGGAGGGCGGGGACTGGGCGGGGTTGCGGGCGACTTTCCGGGAGACGGCTCTCATGAGAGAGTCGTCCGAGGGGAGGTCCTCCGAGAATCGGCTCTCCGCTGGTGCTGGGGAGGCCGGGGAGGCGGGGCCTGAGTCGGTGTTCGACTCGGCTGGTTGGGCTGGGGAGCGCGGTGCCGGTGGATCAGCGGCAACGGCGCCTTCGAGGTCCGACAGAGATGCCTCGGGGAGCTGGGGTGGTGGTCGGGGGGTCTGTCGGTTGGGGGGTCTGGCGGGAGGCCGGTGGGGTGGGGGGAGGTTCCGGGAGGTGGGAGGGGCGGCCAAGCGCCGGGGGCGAGACCTGGGCTGAGGGAGGTGGAGGGCGGGGCGTCCGGTGGGCGCCGACTGTCGCCGCGCTTCAGGCGCTCTGTCTCGCGAGCGAGACCCCAGGCCAAACACCGGCGGTCCCAGGCCGGGTGGGCCTGGTCGCACGAGGCGCAGCGTGCTGCGCGCGTGCACCCTTCGGTGCCGTGCTCGCCAGCGCACCGACCACAGGTGGCGGTGCGCACCCGGCAGGTCCACTTGAGGTGGCCGTAGTGCCAGCACTGCTGACACTGCCGGGGGGGGGGGGGGGGCGGGATCCACTCCCTGACGGGGGCAACCACGTACCCACAGTGGATGTGGGTCGGCAGCTCCTTGCCTCGGAAGCGGAGCCGAATCAGCGGGTTGGGCTGATCGGGTCGCCGCTTCGATGGCGACAGGCGAGTCACCTCGCACACCCCTTGGTGTGCGAGTTCCCGGAGGAGATCGTCCTCCGAGAGCTCGGCCACGTCTGGGCACCATGCCAGACCCTCCACGGAGTTGAGGTGCGCCGGGGCCTCCACGGCGACCCTCACTCCGATGAAGGTGGTCCGTCCCATGACACTGACGTTCTGTTGGGACGTCAGTGTCTCGATCAGGAGTGCTCCCGATCGAATGGGTTTGGCGCTGGCTACGTCGCCACAGATGGCGACCAGCCAGCGCCGGACCAGGAACGGGTTGACATTCCTAAATGGAATGCCATCCGCTCGCCACATAAGGAGGCAAGCGGGCCCGTCCGGGGGGGTGGGGTCGGGGGGAGCCGTGCTCCGGGTCGGACCCTGGGAGGCCCCTGAGGGGAGCGGGGAGTGGGTCCGACCGGGGAGGTGCGACGTCGCGCACCGGGGGGGACCCCAGAGGGGGGTCGGAGGGTCGGGGGGACGGAGGGGCGGAGGGGCGGAGGGGCGGGGGGGGGGGGGGGTGGGTCGGGGGGTCGGGGGGACGGAGGGGCGGAGGGGCGGGGGGGGGTGGGTCGGGGGATGGGAGTCCGGCAACGGCCGGGCCCCTGGACGGGGCGGGCGGGGCCCCTGAGGGGGGCTGGGAGGGGGACTGGGAGGGGGACTGAGCAGCGGGCGGGGGGGGGGGGGCCCAGTTCGACGGCGTGATGGCCGGGTCGGGTCGGGGAGAAGGTCGGTCCAGTCCCACAGGTTGGTGGGCGGGTCGGGCAGGCGGGGGGGACCGTCCAGGGGGGAACGCGGACGCGCTCCGGGGAACCCCGGAGGGGGGTCGGGGGGGGCGGCGGGGGGGGGGGGGGTCGCCATGACCGGAGGAGGGAGGGGAAAATTCAATGAATAGCCTAAGTTACGTTAACGTGGCACACACGGCAGAACGTGTTGCCAGCTGCAATTAATCTAAAGAATGAAGCGGGTTCTCTACCTTGCAAATTGTGGAAATTACGTTACCTACTTAAAAATATCTAAGGGCTACCTATCTAAGGGTCTAACGACCCTGCCACAAGCACGTGGACAGGGTCCCGCACCCGGAAGCGGTGGAGAGCTGGTGAAGGCTGGCTAGAAGTCGTCTGTGGTCCGTTGTCGTTGAGAGATCGATGTATGCGGCGCATATATGATATACCGTACCGTCTGAGAGTGCCAGCACTACCAGGGCGCATGCGCAGACCAATAACGCACACCATAACATTAATAATTTACGACCTTCTGTCCTGAATTGGCGCGACGTAGGACCATTTTTGAAAAGAAAAAAAGAAACTGTATTAAAAAAATATAATAAAATCGTGTTCTGAAAAATTTCCGAAGGTGAACTATTTCCTTTAAAGTTTAGCGGATTTTTGTATTCAACAAACTAGTGTGTAGTGACGTAACTAAATTCGTTACATCTCGATTTTTTCTCGACAAAATTGCTTCATTTATGCATGCAGAAGACGTAAAGTTGGTGTAGGAGAAGGTAACCGAAGCTTCACGTTGATATCGCTATTGTTTTTTTTAGCTATTGCGAAAATTCGTCAGGGGGAGATATTTCCCCCCCCCCCCACCCACCAGTCAATGGCAGGTTAACATTGCCGTTTTACTAAGTAAGAGTTCCAAGTAAGGATTCGGGCCTTCGGGCGGGTGCAGACCGGCCCAAAACGTTGATTTGTCCGACAAACAGAATTTGAATAACAGAATTTGAAACAGAACAAACAGAAATTGAATTTGTTGTCCGACAGAATTCGAAACTCATGAGTTTTCGTCTTTTTTGCATTATTAATTTATTAAAAATACTGTCCTTTGTACAAGTTGCCTAGAGTTTCTTCAAAATGTGTGCATTTTTCAGCCGATTTTGGTGGTTTTGGTAAAGCCATGGCGCTGATAGGCTCCCCTTGGATCCGTCCTCCTCGGCCATTGGCAGATCCAGTGGGAGGGGAGGGGCATCGGGGGAAATACCCCCCTCCCCCTCCCACAGGAATCTGGGGGGGGGGGGTATTCTATACAAGTATGCCCCCCCCCCGCGCGTTCCCAATTTATCGCAAAATCGTTAAAAAAATGTCTTTGCAGCAGTGAAAATCCAGCTATCCACAGTCAAAACCCGGACAATTTCGCGCCGCTTCGCGGCATGACACAACTTTCGCAATTGCTTATACAAATTTGGAAAATGGGAAAATGAATTCCAATACATGTCTGGCAGAGAATTCCATTACATGTCTGATCACACAAAATTCCTTGGCAGTAATTGCTGACACTGGCGGATCCAGCGGGAAGCATCGGGGGAAAATGTCCCCCACCCCTCACCCACAGGAATCTGGGAAGGGCATTCAATACAAGTATGCCCCGCGCATTCCTTGCACTGAAAGTGAAAAACAATGATCTTAGGAGACAATTTAATAATAACGGATTTTGTTTTATCGAGTGGTTGAATTTGAAGTTTTTATGTATCCCTTACTTTCAATGATATACAAATAAGCTCACCTGAAGCAATTCAAGCAGCCCCAGTGACACTTAAAGGAAATAGTTCACCTTCAACATGGGTTTTGAACTGAAATAGCAGTTTTGTAGCCCGTGTTGAGAAATCCTTACCTGCAACTTTTCTTGGCTGAAAAGACTCTCCAGCCGAAGATATTTGACTTTTTGGCGAAGGAATACGGCGCATATATGATGTACCGTACCGTCTAAAAGTGCCAGCACTGCCATGGAGCATGCGCAGACCAATAAAGCACACCCTACAATCAATAATTTACAACCTTCTGTTCTGAATTGGCGCGATGTAGGACCATTTTTAAAAAGAAAAAAAGAAACTGTATTCAAAAATACAATAAAATCGTGTTCTGAAAAAAATCCGAACGTGAACTATTTCCTTTAAAGGAAATAGTTCACCTTTAACATGGGATTTTGAACTGAAATATCAGTTTTGTAGCCCGTGTTCAGAAATCCTTATCTGCAACTTGTCTTGGCTGAAAAGACTCCAGCCGAAGATATTTGACTTTTTGGCGAAGGAATGCGGCGCATATATGATATACCGTACCGTCTGAGAGTGCCAGCACTGGTCTGAGCATGCGCAGACCAATAACGCACACCATAACATTAATAATTTACGACCTTCTGTCCTGAATTGGCGCGATGTAGGACCATTTTTGAAAAGAGAAAAAGAAACTGTATTAAAAAATATAATAAAATCGTGTTCTGAAAATTTTCCGAAGGTGAACTATTTCCTTTAGCCCGCGTCCCGCTAGGGGGGGGGGCAGAATCTGCCCCTCCCAGATTTCCTGAGTAACTTGAAAACCATGATAGATATCAACGTCAAACTTGCAGTACCTTATGCTGTATTCAATTATACGTCTTCACACCAAATTCCAATTAAATTTATGCTGCATTTTGGGAGATAATGACGTGACGTCATGTGATGCCATTTTGGTGGAACAATGATACATGTTTGAATAATCGTAGAAAATAGAGTTTTTAAGCAAATTGTAAAACAAAACGTTAAAAGAAAGGAAATAACATCCTCTTCAAAATGGCTATCTCCGATTCGCAAAAGTTTGTGCTGATGTAAAGTGAGATATAAAGGGAGTATTGGCGCGGCGCCAATATATGAGAGAGAGAGAGAGAGATACATTTTTATTTCATTTTCACTTTACACATCGGACGTACATGTTCGCGATTGGCGCACAAGCGCTCACAGGCACTTAAATCAGGCGCCGCTCGCTACCGACAAGTGCATAAGTCCGCACTTTATTCTCAGGTCACTCATGTGGTCTATTACAATAAGCTCACACTCTACTCTACAATATGTCAAGTACAAACTAACTCGCTAGCTCAGGCCGGTGTCAGAGATTGTATCGGAGGTCCCGGATGTAGCGCCATACCCAACGGACCGAAAAGTATGGCATAACATGCGGAAAATGTAAAAAATAATCCAACATAAGGAGCCACTGGTTCCAGGTACAGAGGAACGAGTGATATAATTCGAATCATTCAAATATCATTCGAATCAGCAAAAATATATGAGCTGGGAGAGAAAACAAATTGTCAGTATTTGACTAGACACACTGTCGACACATTGTATGGTCGCTGTCGATGTGCATCGATGAGCTTCCGATTTAATTGCACTTTTTCAAATGCTTGTTGATTGTTCATAAAAGTTTCGCACATATTCGCAAAAGCTAGACTGCAGGAAACATATTGCATACCTTCAGGATAAATAACAATGCGTATAGGGAGGCTAATTTACTGAATTCGTTACCGAGTACTTGCTGAGGTCGTTACAAGTGGTCGTTTGAGGTCGTTACAAGTGTGGAACGCTTATCAACATTAACTTGAAATATCTTTCGGTAGGAAAGTTTGTATGCAAAATGTGATGACTTTACAATATATTTTGGTCTCGTCTGTCGATTTTAAGTATTAAATTCATTTTGTGGGAAAACGTCATTATTTCCCTTGAAGTATATACTGATTTAAAACAAACTTGCTCAAAATGCTCTTTATATTTTCTTTCAATTTTGCAAATGTGTGAATTTCCGGCCTATTCCAATTATTGGCGGGGGGCATTGTCTCGATGACCCGCTCCTGGATCTCTATCTGGTCATGACTTCTTAGCGATGGCACCAGGAGACAGCGCCGCAGGGCATTTCTTGCCTGTGACGTCACACCGACCTTGGCTGGGTCGCTGCTAGTCCGCCGTATAAAAGCGGCCCGCTCTGACCTGCAGGCCACCAGTTAACGGAGACAGTCCCAGACCGACCCACACGCACACACACACCTCCAGTTAAGACGACCATGAAGGTGAGAGTGGCGGTGGCAGAGAGTGAGAGTGGGGTGATCGGGAGATGCAGCACCATACGCTGTGCCCTTGTGCAGCATGTGTGAGCGCACAGCGCCAGCCAGCAGGGTGGCCGATAATGTCAGCAGCGGACGTAAATACTTCTAGATCATGGTGATGATTCTTTTGTCGTCAGGAACTTAGCACCCCACTTCTGACTCGCTCTACCCGTATTGGTGCCCCCAGCTGTTTGTGCTCCTAGCTGTGCTGGCCGCGGCCGCCGCTGCGCCCCAGGGCTATGGCTCGAAGCCATCCAACGGATACGGAGCTCCGGAAGCAGCAGCCTCCGAACAGCAGCCCAGCGTGGCCTCCTCGTACGACGCGCCTCAGGGCGAAGCCTCCGGCCCGGAAGGCAACATCGCTGGGGAGCCGGCCTCGTACAACTTCGAATATGCTGTGAACGACGAGGAAAGCGGCACCGACTTTGGCCAGCAGGAGACCCGCGAGGGCGACAGCACGTCTGGCTCCTACTATGTGCTGATGCCGGACGGTCGTATGCAGATAGTCAACTACTCGGTCGGTGCCGACACCGGATATGTCGTCGATATTCAGGTAAAGCGCAATTCATATAATTATTATTAACTGACAAACAATGCTAAGCTACAATTTCCTAGGTAAAGAATTCACGGCTATATACATAAAATATTGTCTTGGATCGTCAGCAATGTTTTGCCGTCCCCATAATTGCCGCCAACAGTTTCGTGTCACAGGATAAAAGGTAAACGTAATAAGGGAACACAGTAAAAGCTGTAGAAAATAAACAAAATGTAATAATGTCAGCATAACCACGCAGATCACAATCTTTATACCCACGTAGATAATAATTTTTGTCTCGATTTCAGTACGAGGGAGAGGCCAATCTTGGTGGGGCAGCCTCCGGACAAGAGGGGAGCGTGGTGGAGCCACAGAAATCATACGGATTCTAAGGAGAAAACGTCTCCATCAGCGCAGAGGATAGATGACGCCAGTGTTGCCCTTGTCTTCGACTGATTTAAACCCATCCGACACCGCGCAGATATTCTCTCAATTGTGTTGAGCTCAGATCAGTACTGGTTAAATTCCGCCGATCGCAAATCCCTTCTGCGATTATTGTAATTATGAACACTCGGCAGTCACCTTTCCTGATGAATACGGAATGCCTCCCATTTGACTATGAAACCCAGATGATGACAGCGATGTGTTTGAATAACCAGATGTGTCATTGTTCTGTTTGGACCGGGACGTTGATGGAGACGATATGTATATAGACCTGTAAATAGTCATATTTATTATCCTGGTGTCGTGTGTGTTATGTCTGCGTGCGCGTCATAAACTGAAAAAAATATAAGCAAGCATATGTTTACATGTTGTTTCTGCAATGAATAAAACTCAACAGTTACTAATGCCGTTTCCGGCCAAAAGGTCAAGACAAAAGTAGGGATATGGATGAAGATGACAACAACGGAGGACAAAACTTTAACGATTTTGTTTTAATAGCAGGCAATATGTCATGATGTAACGATGCAAATTTCGTTGTTTCGAACAATAACGCTCCGATAGAAAAAAAAACTTTACATCGATCGATCATGAACACAGTGACACTAAACTTCAAAATACTTCATATTTCCTATCGCGAAACCGTTCTTCTCCATGGCGATAGTGAAATTCATATCGGAAATATAGATGTCACCAGCGCACACGTCCTGGCTTCGCTACGGGCTACTTGCTTTCGCTGAGAAACGGAGCACAACTGAATACCGATACATCCCCACATATCGGCGAAAACGACAGTGGCTTATTTTGACATATTTTATTAACGATACTGGCTCCATTTGACATTTTTTTCAAATCCTGTGCTGGCAAAACGCGCCTACACTGCACCCACAATATTGTGCATGATAGCGAAGCTGTGTGAGCTAAGTTGTTTAAATACACACAGGTCATCGGTGACATGTACGATTGACATTGGTTGGAAAGTCACACATTTCCATATTTTAGAGAAACTTGACGAACTCTTACAAATGAAAATTTGTTATAAATCAGCCATTGTACAGCGAAATACAATGAGTTTTGGAATTGTGTCGGACCATTTGGAATTTTGCACATTCAACCCAAAGGTTTTGACCGTTCTGAATCCACCCATGGTTCCAGGTCTTATCAAACAGACAATAACACCATGAAGGGGAAGGTGGGGCTCAAGATGAGCCACGTTTTCTTGGACGACATTGCAGATAGAGCCCTTCATGGAAAGGGAATCCCCATGGAACCCATGGAACGGGATGGAAATGGGTGGGAATGGGGCAATTTTGGGAAATGTAACGGGATGGAACGGGTTTGGGACAGACATAGGTGTCGATTTATATACTTTTGGGGTGGCCCACGCCCCCCCCCCCCATTTTGAGTTCGCCCCCACCCCCGAATGGTACCCTCGCTCCCCCCTCCCCCCTTCCTAATTGTACCCTCGCTTACGACCCCCCAATGGCACCTGCTCGCCCCCCCCCCCAAAAAAGAAGTTTTTGGCCGCTGGCGGATCCAAGAGGGGCAAAGCGGCCAAGCCTCCCAAACCGTCTGAAATGGGCAACAAATTGACAGCTTTCCTATTTCAAAAGAAAGTCTACGCAGCCTTTACTAAGAAAAGTTGGTTTTAAATCACCTCTTTATGTATAAAGATGCAAAATCCGGTGATTTTTTTACATATTGGCAATGTTTGATTTTTAGGGCATTTTTCCGAAGAAATCGTTTTTTTATTGATTTCTTTTAAATGTTTTTTAGTGGTCAGAAACCAAAGTTTTCACAAATCCGAGAATCAATTTAGTAGCCCTTGCCATTTGCTATTTTCTGACGTTGTTTTTATTGCATTTTGCTCAAAATATAGACTTTGTATGATCTCTTAAAGGAAATAGTTCACCTTCAACATGGGATTTTGAACTGAAATAGCAGTTTTGTAGCCCGTGTTGAGAAATCCTTATCTGCAACTTTTCTTGGCTGAAAAGACTCTCCAGCCGAAGATATTTGACTTTTTGGCGAAGGAATGCGGCGCATATATGATATACCGTACCGTCTGAGAGTGCCAGCACTACCAGGGCGCATGCGCAGACCAATAACGCACACCATAACATTAATAATTTACGACCTTCTGTCCTGAATTGGCGCGACGTAGGACCATTTTTGAAAAGAAAAAAAGAAACTGTATTAAAAATATAATAAAATCGTGTTCTGAAAAATTTCCGAAGGTGAACTATTTCCTTTAAAGTTTAGCGGATTTTTGTATTCAACAAACTAGTGTGTAGTGACGTAACTAAATTCGTTACATCTCGATTTTTTCTCGACAAAATTGCTTCATTTATGCATGCAGAAGACGTAAAGTTGGTGTAGGAGAAGGTAACCGAAGCTTCACGTTGATATCGCTATTGTTTTTTTTAGCTATTGCGAAAATTCGTCAGGGGGAGATATTTCCCCCCCCCCTCCCCCCCCCCCCCCCAGTCAATGGCAGGTTAACATTGCCGTTTTACTAAGTAAGAGTTCCAAGTAAGGATTCGGGCCTTCGGGCGGGTGCAGACCGGCCCAAAACGTTGATTTGTCCGACAAACAGAATTTGAATAACAGAATTTGAAACAGAACAAACAGAAATTGAATTTGTTGTCCGACAGAATTCGAAACTCATGAGTTTTCGTCTTTTTTGCATTATTAATTTATTTAAAATATTTTTGGCGAAGGAATACGGCGCATATATGATGTACCGTACCGTCTGAAAGTGCCTTTGTACAAGTTGCCTAGAATTTCTTCAAAATGTGTGAATTTTTCAGCCGATTTTGGTGGTTTTGGTAAAGCCATGGCGCTGATAGGCTCCCCTTGGATCCGTCCTCCTCGGCCATTGGCAGATCCAGTGGGAGGGGAGGGGCATCGGGGGAAATAACCCCTCCCCCTCCCACAGGAATCTGGGGGGGTATTCTATACAAGTATCCCCCCCCCCGCGCGTTCCCAATTTATCGCAAAATCGTTAAAAAAAGGTCTTTGCAGCAGTGAAAATCCAGCTATCCACAGTCAAAACCCGGACAATTTCGCGCCGCTTCGCGGCATGACACAACTTTCGCAATTGCTTATACAAATTTGGAAAATGGGAAAATGAATTCCAATACATGTCTGGCAGAGAATTCCATTACATGTCTGATCACACAAAATTCCTTGGCAGTAATTGCTGACACTGGTGGATCCAGCGGGAAGCATCGGGGGAAAATGTCCCCCACCCCTCACCCACAGGAATCTGGGAAGGGCATTCAATACAAGTATGCCCCGCGCATTCCTTGCACTGAAAGTGAAAAACAATGATCTTAGGAGACAACTTAATAATAACGGATTTTTTTATCGAGTGGTTGAATTTGAAGTTTTTATGTATCCCTTACTTTCAATGATATACAAATAAGCTCACCTGATGCAATTCAAGCAGCCCCAGTGACACTTAAAGGAAATAGTTCACCTTCAACATGGGTTTTGAACTGAAATAGCAGTTTTGTAGCCCGTGTTGAGAAATCCTTATCTGCAACTTTTCTTGGCTGAAAAGACTCTCCAGCCGAAGATATTTGACTTTTTGGCGAAGGAATACGGCGCATATATGATGTACCGTACCGTCTGAAAGTGCCAGCACTGCCATGGAGCATGCGCAGACCAATAACGCACACCATACAATCAATAATTTGCAACCTTCTGTTCTGAATTGGCGCGATGTAGGACCATTTTTAAAAAGAAAAAAAGAAACTGTATTCAAAAATACAATAAAATCGTGTTCTGAAAAAAATCCGAACGTGAACTATTTCCTTTAAAGGAAATAGTTCACCTTTAACATGGGATTTTGAACTGAAATATCAGTTTTGTAGCCCGTGTTCAGAAATCCTTATCTGAAACTTGTCTTGGCTGAAAAGACTCTCCAGCCGAAGATATTTGACTTTTTGGCGAAGGAATGCGGCGCATATATGATATACCGTACCGTCTGAGAGTGCCAGCACTGGTCTGAGCATGCGCAGACCAATAACGCACACCATAACATTAATAATTTACGACCTTCTGTCCTGAATTGGCGCGATGTAGGACCATTTTTGAAAAGAGAAAAAGAAACTGTATTAAAAAATATAATAAAATCGTGTTCTGAAAATTTTCCGAAGGTGAACTATTTCCTTTAGCCCGCGTCCCGCTAGGGGGGGGGGGGCAGAATCTGCCCCTCCCAAATTTCCTGAGTAACTTGAAAACTATGATAGATATCAACGTCAAACTTGCAGTACCTTATGCTGTATTCAATTATACGTCTTTACACCAAATTCCAATTAAATTTATGCTGCATTTTGGGAGATAATGACGTGACGTCATGTGATGCCATTTTGGTGGAACAATGATACATGTTTGAATAATCGTAGAAAATAGAGTTTTTAAGCAAATTGTAAAACAAAACGTTAAAAGAAAGGAAATAACATCCTCTTCAAAATGGCTATCTCCGATTCGCAAAAGTTTGTGCTGATGTAAAGTGAGATATAAAGGGAGTATTGGCGCGGCGCCATTATATGAGAGAGAGAGAGAGAGATACATTTTTATTTCATTTTCGCTTTACACATCGGACGTACATGTTTGCGATTGGCGCACAAGCGCTCACAGGCACTTAAATCAGGCGCCGCTCGCTACCGACAAGTGCATAAGTCCGCACTCTATTCTCAGGTCACTCATGTGGTCTATTACAATAAGCTCACACTCTACTCTACAATATGTCAAGTACAAACTAACTCGCTAGCTCAGGCCGGTGTCAGAGATTGTATCGGAGGTCCCGGATGTAGCGCCATACCCAACGGACCGAAAAGTATGGCATAACATGCGGAAAATGTAAAAAATAATCCAACATAATGAGCCACTGGATCCAGGTACAGAGGAACGAGTGATATAATTCGAATCATTCAAATATCATTCGAATCAGCAAAAATATATGAGCTGGGAGAGAAAACAAATTGTCAGTATTTGACTAGACACACTGACGACACACTGTATGGTCGCTGTCGATGTGCATCGATGAGCTTCCGATTTAATTGCACTTTTTCAAATGCTTGTTGATTGTTCATAAAAGTTTCGCACATATTCGCAAAAGCTAGACTGCAGGAAACATATTGCATACCTTCATGATAAATAACAATGCGTATAGGGAGGCTAATTTACTGAATTCGTTACCGAGTACTTGCAAGTACCGGTCGTTACAAGTGTGGAACGCTTATCAACATTAACTTGAAATATCTTTCGGTAGGAATGTTTTATGCAAAATGTGATGAATTTACAATATATTTTGGTCTCGTCTGTCGATTTTAAACATTAAATCCATTTTGTGGGAAAATGTAATTATTTCCCTTTAAGTATATACTGATTTAAAACAAACTTGCCAAAAATGATCTTTATATTTTCTTTCAATTTTGCAAATGTGCGAATTTCCGGCCCATTCCAATCATTGGCGGGGGCATTGTCTCGATGACCCGCTCCTGGATCTCTTATCTGGTCATGACTTCTTAGCGATGGCACCAGGAGACAGCGCCGCAGGGCATTTCTTGCCTGTGACGTCACACCGACCTTGGCTGGGCCGATGCCAGTCCGCCGTATAAAAGCGGCCCGTTCTGACCTGCAGGCCACCAGTTAACGGAGACAGTCCCAGACCGACCCGCACGCACACACACACGCCTCCAGTTGAGACGACCATGAAGGTGAGAGTGGTGACTGTAGAGCGTAGAGAGAGGGAGGATACGAGAGAGCTGTAGCGCGATGCCGCGCTGGAATACTATCGTCTACCCGTCCACCGCTTCCAAGTTTATATCGTTGGTTCCTTCTAGAAAGCTATAATCCCCCTGGGCTTCTATTTCTTATCAGCAACAATCTTAGCACTCCAGCTTATATTTTCGCTTTAAAACGTGAGTTACTTCTGCGTAATGAGGGTATGTTGCATATACAATATTGTATTCAGTGCTCCCTTTAATCTCACCCGTCTTATTTTCAGCTTCTTCTGGTGATTGCCGCTCTTGGTTTGGCCTCCGCACGGCCTGAAAACAGCGGAGGGTTCAGCGGATTTTCAGCTTCAGCTTCAGCTGGCGGCTCAACTAGAGCTAGAGCCAGCAGCAGTGCCGTAAGCAACGGCTACGGAGCTCCGGAAGAAGCAGCCTCCGAACAGCAGCCCAGCGTGGCCTCCTCGTACGACGCGCCTCAGGGCGAAGCCTCCGGCCCGGAAGGCAACATCGCTGGGGAGCCGGCCTCGTACAACTTTGAGTATGCTGTGAACGACGAGGACAGCGGCACCGACTTTGGCCAGCAGGAGACCCGCGAGGGCGACAGCACGTCTGGCTCCTACTATGTGCTGATGCCGGACGGTCGTATGCAGATCGTCAACTACTCGGTCGGTGCCGACACCGGATATGTCGTCGATATTCAGGTACAGATGGGATCCATAAGATTATTTGAAAGAGTCGTCAATCTTTGTAATAATGTTTTTTAGATGAAGAAATTGCAGTGATTATGTTTACATTTACTTAAACGTTGTATTAAAATAGCATAGCGGGTTGTCGGAGATATTCTTTTGCAGCAACCTTTTTTATAATAAATACTTCTCTTTTTCGTGTCACTGTATGAAATAACAACTGTGGAAAAGAGGTAAGAAGTGCTATTATCGGCATAACGGCATGGTTAACAATGCAATGTCCGATTTCAGTACGAGGGAGAGGCCAATCTTGCTGGAGCAGCCTCTGCACAAGAAGGGACAGTGACGAAGCCCAAACCATCCTACGGATACTAAAGATACAAGACTATTGGTCCAGAACATGACGTTAATGTTGCATGTCTGCCGTCGAGTGATTTTAACCCAGCCGACATAGCACAGATCAGATAGTCTTTCAAATATGTTCAGCTCAGCCTCAGACCATTTCTGATGATCTTCCACTGACCAGAAATTACTTTAGCAATGACCGTAGTTACTGACACACAATTGTCGTCTTCCCTTATAAATATTGAAGTGAAATATATGTGATTATCAAGCCTGATGACGACAGTTAATGTGTTTGAACAACGATATTTGTTTAAAGTTCCAGTTCCGACGCTTAATGAGACGATATTTATATGAACGTGTAAATACGCCACTATTTATTTTATTTGTGTTGTGTGTGTTATGTGTAAGTGTGTGCCATAATCTGCGACAAATACAAGCAAGCATATTTCAAGTGTCGTTCCGGCATTGGCGTAAAACCAATTGATTAAAATAGGTAACACTTCACTAAGCAGACATTCAAAGGAGGATAATATGCATAAAAAAGATAACAAAGTGTCATGCTGAAGCACTTTAACAATTATTTTGAATACTTTCTGTTACAGCATAATGCAGCACTAAAGGCGGCCGCACACTAGGCCATTCGGCGCACGGAGGTCGCGATATCGCTACGACTTTCCGCGCATCTTTAGCGACTTTCCGCGTTCGCGTCAGCCGAAACGTCAAAAATCGCGGACGAATGTCGTCGGCCGGCCATCTGCGGACCGGCGGGAAAAAGCTGATTCGAACGAGCTTTTTTCCGCGACTGAACGCCGCGGAGCCGCGGACAACAAAATTGATCATGCTAACAGTGGCGAATCTATGCAAGACAGAGGTACAACTTTTGCACAGCATGCTCTTGCCGCTGTGAAATTTATTATCTAAAAGTTTCGTGGTTCTAAACTTACATCTTCGTCGAAAAATGGCCATCATTAATTTACCTTGTGACAGGCTGTAGGCACAGGTTGCGACATGCTGTAGGTCGGCAGGGCGGAATCTCGCGAGCAGACAGCGCCGAATCCGCCGGAACAAGGACGATATTCAGCGGTATCGACGCGATTTTCCGAGGCGGAATGTCGCAGTATATCGCGCACCGAATGGCCTAGTGTGCGGCCGCCTTAATGGGTGGTAGTTGCGAACAAGGAAGTATAGGTATTGTGATACAAAAACACATTCTACTGATTTATAGTACACAAACATTGAGCTTCCACTGAGTTTTAACACACATTTGCAGGGTATTTGACAGGACATTGCACATTTCACACATCGTATCAGTATCCCTTCCCTCCGTAGCGTTAACCACGGTTATAGAATAGTCAACAAACCTCATGTGGAAAATAGATGTCGCTAGCGCTCAAGCGCCGCTAGGACTCGAGCAGTACCTAACTTACTATTTGAAGAGCCTCTGTTCGTCTGTCTGTCTGTCTGTCTGTCAAACCCCGGGATCTAAAGTACTGCCCGAGCCATGAGCTACAGTGCTACAGTGCTGCTACAGCTAAAGTACTGCCCGAGCCAAGCTACAGTGCAGTGAAAAGATCCGGCCAGTATAGTAGAAATAGTAGACAGATAGAATAAGCGTGGCTATTACGTGTCATATGTCGGTTAAATAAAACAGTAGGGAAGTTACAAGTGTCACGATGGGAAACCAAGCGGATGTTGTTTAAATACACACAGGTCACCGGAGCATTGTACGATTGACATCGGTTGAAAAGTCACACATTTTCATATTTTAGAGAAACTTGACGAACTCTTACAAATGATTTTGTTTTAATCAGCCATTGTACAGCGAAATACAATGAGTTTTGGAATTGTGTCGGACCATTTGGAATTTTGCACATTCAACCTTTTTTTGCACGTTTTTTTGCACGTTTTTGACCATTCTGAATCCACCCATGGATCAGAGTCTTGTCAAACAGACCATAACGCCATTAAGGGGAAGGTGGGGCTCAAGATGAGCCACATTTTCTTCGACGACATTGCAGATAGAGCCCTTCATGGAATGGGAATCCCCATGGAACCCATGGAACGGGATGGAAATGGGTGGGAATGGGGCAATTTTGGGAAATGTAACGGGATGGAACGGGTTTGGGGCAGACATAGGTGTCGATTTATATACTTTTGGGGTGGCCCTCGCCCCCCCCCCCCCCCAATGGTACCCTCTCCCCCCCCCCAATGGTACCCGCTCGCCTCCCCCCCCAATATTTTTGGCCGCTGGCGGATCCAAGAGGGGGCAAAGCGGCCAAGCCTCCCAAACCGTCTGAAATGGGCAACAAATTGACACCTTTCCTATTTCAAAAGAAAGTCTACGCAGCTTTTACTAAGAAACGTTGGTTTTAAATCACTTCTCTATGTATAAAGATGCAAAATCCGGTGAACTTTTAACATATTTGCAATGTTTGATTTTTAGGGCATTTTCCCGAAGAAATAGTTTTTTAATTTATTTCTTTTAAATGTTTTTTTAGTGGTCAGAAGCCAAATTTTTCACAAATTCGAGAATCTATTTAGTAGCCCTTGCCATTTGCTATTTTCTGACGTTTTGTATTGCATTTTGCTCAAAATATAGACTTTGTATGATCTCTTAAAGTTTAGCGGATTTATGTATTCACCAAACTCGTGTGCAGTGACGTAACTAAATTCGTTACATCTCGATTTTTTATCGCCAAAATTGCTTCATTTATGCATGCAGAAGACGTAAAGTTGGTGTAGGAGAAGGTAACCAATGTTTCGCGTTAATATCGCTATTGTTTTTTTTAGCTATTGCGAAAATTCGTCAGGGGGAGATATTCCCCCCCCCCCCCACCCAGTCAATGGCAGGTTAACATTGCCGTTTTACTAAGTAAGGGTTCCAAGTAAGGACTCAGGCCTTCTGGCGGGTGCAGACCGGCCCAAAACGTTGGTTTGTCCGACAAACAGAATTTGAATAACATAATTTGAAACAGAACAAACAGAAATTGAATTTGTTGTCCGACAGAATTCGAAACTCATGAGATTTTTTTTTTTTGCATTATTAATTCATTACAAATACTGTCCTCTGTACAAGTTGCCTAGAATTTGTTTAAAATGTGTGAATTTTCAGCCGATTTTGGTGGTTTTGGTAAAGCCATGGCGCTTTACCAAGATAGACTCCCCTTGGATCCGTCCTCTTCGGCCATTGGCGGATCCAGGGGAAGGGGGGAGTATCAGGGGAAGATGCCCCCCCCCCCCCTCCCCTCTCCCACAGGAATCTGGGGAGGGGAGTGGCATTCTATACAAGTATGTCCCCCCCCGCGCGTTCCCAATTTATCGAAAAATCGTTAAAAAATTGCCTTTGCAGCAGTGAAAATCCAGCTATCGACAGTCAAAAACCGGAAAATGTCGCGGCGCTTCGCGGCATGGCACAACTTTCGCAATTGCTTATAAATTTGGAAAATGGGAAAATTAATTCAATTACATGTCTGGCAGAGGCTCTCCTTGGCAGTAATTGCTGGCACTGGCGGATCCAGGGTAAAGCATCGGGGTCAAATGTCCCCCCCCTCACCCACAGGAATCTGGGAAGGGCATTCAATACAAGTATGCCTCCCGCGCATTCCCTGCACTGAAAGTGAAAAACAATGATCTTAGGAGACAGCTTAATAAAAACGGAAGTTTTTTCTCGAGTGATTGAATTTGAAGTTTGTATGTATCCCTTACTTTCAATGATATACAAATAAGCTCACCTGATGCAATTCAAGCAGCCCCGGTGACACTTAACCCGCGCCCCGCTAGGGGGGGGGGGGCAGAATCTGCCCCTCCCGGATTTCCTGAATAACTTGAAAACCATGATAGACATCAACGTCAAACTTGCAGTACCTTATGCTGTATTCAATTATACGTCTTCTCACCAAATTCCAATTAAATTTATGCTGCATTTTGGAAGATAATGACGTAACGTCATGTGATGCCATTTTGGTGGAACAATGATAAATGTTTGAATAATCGTAGAAAATAGAGTTTTGAAGCAAATTGTAAAACAAAACGTTAAAAGAAAGGAAATGACATCCTCTTCAAAATGGCTGTCTCCGATTCGCAAAAGTTTGTGCTTTTGGCCCCTCCCCCCCCCCCCCCACCCCCACCCCCACCCCCACCCCCACCCCCACCCCCACCCCCACCCCCACCCCCACCCCCACCCCCACCCCCACCCCATCCCCCACCCCCACCCCCAACCCCCACACAATTTTTTTTTTGTAATCCACAAAATCAATTTTTGTGAATTTGACAAATCAATTTCTTAACCTCGAATACTAAAATAAGGCGACGGACCTAAATCCGAAGATCCAAAAAATGGGGGTACCTTTTATCCACAAAAAGATCCCCCCACGGAGAGAGAGGCTGGGTCCGCCAGTGTGTTCGCCCCCAACCGTTTTGAAGAATCGACATCGCTGGGGACAGACCATATCATTGTTTAGCACCACCGAAAGTTAAATATGCTGAAATGGGTAGGAATGGGTGGGAATGGGAGCCCCATCAAATTTTGTATTATGAATTTGAATTGGAACGGGTTTGGGTCTGGCTGAATGGGCTGGAACGGGATGGGGGCTGAAAACGTGTCCCATGAAGGGCTCTAATTGCAGACATATTAATTACGATCAACTAGTTTTTGACATAGGTACTTATAGTTCGGTCTTTTGTGCACGCCATGGCGCTGCAATTTTTCATAAAACGCATGCTTATTTTTTGTAAATGGCACGAAATAAAATGTTACCCTTTGCTCAACTTACCTCATGGGTGGGGCAAGTTGATCCAACTCGTGGGACAAATTGATCAAAGTTGGGCATGCAGAGAGTGAAGAGATCGAAACTCAAGTTGATTGCTCTAATTCCCTAGCGGTATACCCAGGCATTGATATATAGGTTTATATAAGAAAAGGTAAGTATTAGGTATATATCCGAAGAGTAAGGCCCGATCAGGTATTCTGCTACATATTTGCATCATGACAGGACGTATTTGAATCAATAAAAATGAGTTGTATTTGTCTAAATAGATGATAGAATAGTTAATTTTCAACGAATAAATGTGTGTACACAGATATTTATACAAAAAATGTATGTGATTAGCTCGATGAAAGTGATTTCGAAGTATGTGATTAGCTCGGCCTTTAGCATAAGCTTGGAGTCTGAGATATAAAGTAGATGTAAAGTGAGATATAAAAGGAGTATTGGCGCGGCGCCAATACATCAGAGGCCGGTGCAAGAGATTGTATCGAAGGTCCCGGATGTAGCGCCATACCCAACGGACCGAAAAGTATGACATAACATGCGGAAAATGTAAAAAATAATCCAACATAATGAGCCACTGGATCCAGCTACAGAGGAACGAGTGATATCATTCGAATCATTCAAATATCATTCGAATCAGCAAAAATATATGAGCTGGGAGAGAAAACAAATTGTCAGTATTTGACAAGACCCACTGTCGACACATTGTATGGTCGCTGTCGATGTGCATCGATGAGCTTCCGATTTAATTGCACTTTTTCAAATGCTTGTTGATTGTTCATAAAAGTTTCGCACATATTCGCAAAAGCTAGACTGCAGGAAACATATTGCATACCTTCATGATAAATAACAATGCGTATAGGGAGGCTAATTTACTGAATTCGTTACTGAGTACTTGCTGAGTACCGGTCGTTACAAGTGTGGAACGCTTATCAACATTAACTTGAAATATCTTTCGGTAGGAAAGTTTGTATGCAAAATGTGATGACTTTACAATATATTTTGGTCTCGTCTGTCGATTTTAAGTATTAAATCCATTTTGTGGGAAAACGTCATTATTTCCCTTGAAGTATATACTGATTTAAAACAAACTTGCTAAAAATGCTCTTTATATTTTCTTTCAATTTTGCAAATGTGTGAATTTCCGGCCTATTCCAATCATTGGCGGGGGGCATTGTCTCGATGACCCGCTCCTGGATCTCTATCTGGTCATGACTTCTTAGCGATGGCACTAGGAGACAGCGCCGCAGGGCATTTCTTGCCTGTGACGTCACACCGACCTTGGCTGGGCCGATGCCAGTCCGCCGTATAAAAGCGGCCCGCTCTGACCTGCAGGCCACCAGTTAACGGAGCCAGTCCCAGACCGACCCACACGCACACACACACACCTCCAGTTAAGACGACCATGAAGGTGAGAGTGGCGGTGGCAGAGAGGGAGAGTGGGGTGATCGGGAGATGCAGCACCATACGCTGTGCCCTTGTGCAGCATGTGTGAGCGCACAGCGCCAGCCAGCAGGGTGGCCGATAATGTCAGCAGCGGACGTAAATACTTCTAGATCATGGTGATGATTCTTTTGTCGTCAGGAACTTAGCACCCCACTTCTGACTCGCTCTACCCGTCTTGGTGCCCCCAGCTGTTCGTGCTCCTAGCTGTACTGGCGGCGGCCGCCGCTGCGCCCCAGGGCTATGGCTCGAAGCCATCCAACGGCTACGGAGCTCCGGAAGAAGCAGCCTCCGAACAGCAGCCCAGCGTGGCGTCTTCGTACGACGCGCCTCAGGGCGAAGCCTCCGGCCCGGAAGGCAACATCGCTGGGGAGCCGGCCTCGTACAACTTCGAGTATGCTGTGAACGACGAGGAAAGCGGCACCGACTTTGGCCAGCAGGAGACCCGCGAGGGCGACAGCACGTCTGGCTCCTACTATGTGCTGATGCCGGACGGTCGTATGCAGATCGTCAACTACTCGGTCGGTGCCGACACCGGATATGTCGTCGATATTCAGGTAAAAGCGTAATTCATATAATTATTATTCACTGTCAAACAGTGCTAAGCTGCAATTTGCTAGATAAATAATGCACAATAATGCACATATAACACGGAAATATTGTCTTGGATCGTCAATAATGTTCTTTTCCGTCTCCATAATTGCCGCCAACGGTTTCGTGTCACAGTATAAAAGGTAAAGGTATTGAGAGAATGAAGTAAAAGCTGTAGAAAAGAAAAAAAATGTAATAATGTCAGCATAGCCACGCAGGTCACAATGTTTATACCCACGCAGATAATAATGTTTTGTCTCGATTTCAGTACGAGGTAGAGGCCAATATTGGTGGGGCAGCCTCCGGACAAGAGGGGAGCGTGGTGGAGCCACAGAAATCATACGGATTCTAAGGAGAAAACGTCACCATCAGCCCAGAGGATAGATGACGCCAGTGTTGCTCTTGCCTTCGAGTGATTTAAACCCATCCGACACCGCGCAGATAGTCTTTCAATTGTGTTCAGCTCAGATCAGTGCTGGTTATATTCTGCCGATCGCAAATCCCTTCTGCGAAGATTGTAATTATGGACACTCGGCAGTCACCTTTCCTGATTAATACGGAATGTGTCCCGTTTGACTATGAAGCCCAGATGATGACAGCGATATGTTTGAAGTGTCATGTTTTGTGTTTGGACCAGGACGTTGATGACGATATTTATATGGACCTGTAAATAGTCATATTTATTTTCCTCGTGTTGTGTGTGTTATGTCTGCGTACGTTCCATAAACTGAGAAAATATAAGCAAGCACTTGTTTACATGTTGTTTCTGCAATGAAGGAAAGTCAAAAGTTGCTAATGCCGTTCCCAGACAAAAGGTCAAGACAAAGGTAGGGATAACAATTAAATGCAGATGAAATGTTCGATGAAATGCAGGTGATAGGAACGGAGGACAATACTTTCGAACAATAAAGCTCTAATAGAAAAAGAACTGGCTATCGATCAATCATGAACACAGCGACACTACACTTCAAAATACTTCATATTTCCTCTCGCGAAACCGTTCTCCTTCATGGCGATAGTGAAGCTCATATCGGAAATATAGATGTCGCCAGCGCACACGTCCTGGCTTCGCTCCGGGCTACTTGCTTTCGCTGAGAAACGGAGCACAACTGAATACCGATACATCCCCACGTATCGGCGAAAACGACAGTGGCTTATTTTTACATATTGTATTAGTGATACCATGCCTGAATTTTACATTTTGTCACGTGCTGTGCTGGCAAAACGCGCCTACACTGCACCCACAAGATTGTGTATGATAGCGAAGCTGTGTGAGGTAAGTTGTTTGAGGGTTGTGTTTACGATATGTTTGTCAAAGGTTTGTGTCGAGGATATAGGGAAGATCGGAGTGAAAAAGTACAACTAATATATGATAAAACAAAAACACTAGACAAACAGAGCAAGGACAAATAAACACAGGTCATCAGAGCCATGTACGATTGACATTGGCTGGAAAGTCATACATTTCCTTATTTTAGAGAAACATTACGAACTCTTACAAAGAAAAATTTGCTTTAAATCAGCCACACTTGCCACACTTGCCAAAAAGTTGCTTTAATACAGCGAAATACAATGAGTTTTGGAATTGTGTCGGACCATTTGGAATTTTGCACATTCAAACCAATGTTTTTGACCGTTCTGAATCCACCTATGGTTCCAAGTCTTGTCAAACAGACGATAACACCATTAAGGGGAAGGTGGGGCTCAAGATGAGCCACGTTTTCTTGGACGACATTGCAGACATACTAATTACGATAAACTAGTTATGAGGGAGAGCGAAGCGCTCGCGAGTCCTCACTGAATACCGGATTTTTCTCACATATAAGCAGCCGACCCAGCCCGACCCGACCCGACCCGATCCGGCCGCATATTTCCTAAGTGTATACAGCTGGCGGGTGTGTTTGGAAATAGCAATCACTTCGGAAACATAAGTCAGTCAAAAATATAGATATTGCCCTTCTTTTAGGCATCGTCCATACTGGGTTCTCCAATATATCTTCCGGTTTTTGAATATGTTTGAGAAGAAGAAAAAATATTTTAGGAAATTGTTCCCCAAAAATATTATTTTTTGGGGAACAATTTCCAAAATCAAACTTTTCAAACATATTAAAAAACCGGAAGATGTATTGGAGAACCAAGTAAGGACGATACCCCAAACAAATGTCAAAGCAATATCTATATTTTTGACTGACTTATGTCTCCCTAAGTAGTTGCTATTTTCAAACACGCCCGCCAGCTGTATACACTTTTGGAAATATGCGACCCCTGCCCGACCGTAACGCTTTTCAGAAGCTTATATCTTTGCAATCCCGCATCCGATTGACAAACGGTCTTCGCCATCTGCTAGCCCTATTAAATCAATTATGTTATTGACTTGTTTTGTCTCACTGCGAGCGGTCAACATGGCGCGTGGCACGTGCCGCGTCCGGGGTGTCAGAAAACGTCCTGCTATAGCTGAGAAACGGCTGGACTAATTAAGCTGACATTTGGTGTGTGGTTTGAGATCGCATTGCTGGCAATTTCGCGCAAGTCAAACTCTGGGTGCCACTGCACGTGCAGGAGGGCGGGGGCATTTTCCCCTGATGCCCCCCCCCCCTCCTGGATCCGCCAGTAATCTTTCGGACGTTTTTTTTCTCTCGCGCGGCGCTACCTCTTTTTGTTCTCGAGATATAGACGGGTTTTGGTAAGGACACCCATTTATGGTCTACATTTTACCTTTGTTGACCTCTGGTGACCTCAATGACCTAAATGACCTGACCTAAAATAATTACTTAGTACTTTCATTGGACCTTGCTTGTTTCGAGCTATCTAACTTGTTTCTGTTTGTCGCTACACGTTGCATGACTTTTGAAATCTTGTAGGGGCGGGTATCCACCCCCCCCCCCCGTCGGTTCGAACTTGGTACGAACCCCGTCTGTGCGTGGGTTAACCATTGTAGATGCACGCACAAGGCACCATGAAGATCCCAGCAGCAACACCATCAATAAGAGGCAACGCCCTAACATTTTACGTTGTCCCGATTCCCTAAACATGGCCCTAAACATTTTACGTTGTCCCGATTGCTCACGTTTGTGACATATTACATTGGAAACACATAAATTCGAGGTAATTCACAGTCACTCATGTGTAGAGTGTGGAGGCACTTTACGCGAAACGATCCGTCGTAAGTTTGGAAAGACAACTTCAGAAAATAGCAACGTATAAAACTTCCGTCGAAAATGTTAAGCGCTCACGGGATTTTCAAGTAGCTTGTCTTAGTTTATGGCAACTGGCAGATCCAACAGGAATATAACTACAGCCAGACGAGGGGGAGGGCAAGTTGACATGCCCAAAACCGCCCAAATTCTCCCAAAATTTGCAATATTTTCTGATTTAAAAAGACAAATTAGCCCGCGCCACGCTGGGGTATTCGGTCGAACACGCTGGGGCGGGGGGCAAATTCTGCCCCCTCGTTATATTCCGAACTAATAACCGCAGCGAAACGCACAAGACCGTAATCGAAAGTTCTCAATGAGCCGCATCTAACGCTCACGAGACATTTTCAAAATAAGGTCACATCTCAGGACACGGCCAGGTAAAAGTCAAAATTAAGGTATTTTAGTTTTTGGGCCATCATTTCCATCCAAAGCCTTATATTGAGACTATTATCGCACAAAGTACTCTCAAAGATATAATGCATCTCCCGTATTAGGAAAAAATGAAATTTTAAGCAAATGTTAAGGTCACAAAAGGTCAACATTTGAAACTGATTAATCTAAATAAAAAAGGCATGTCTCTAGACCAGTTTTATCTCAGAAAAACAGTGGTGGCATTTATTTGTCTGAATCTGGTCAATAAAAAAAAACGTAAATTTAAAAAATGACGTCATGAGTTACTTATACTTACGGAGCCAAAAGTCAATTAAGATATTGCTTTGAAAATTTGGTTTGGGTATCGTCCATACCTGGTTCACTCATATATATTCCGTTTTTCATATCTTCAAGAAAAAAAATGTGAGAAGTTTTCTTAATCTCTTATGTTTTATTTTTAGGAGTCAAAAACCCAAACTTTCGCAAATCTTAGAGAGTAGTTTTGAAGAGAATGCCATTTCCTTTCTTTTGACGATTTGCTACGATTTTTCAAATATTTATCGTTTTTCGACCAAAAATGGCGTGACATGAAGTCATTCAAACGTCATGATCTCCCAAAGTAATACATCAATTGCATTGACCTTTTGTGAAAAGATGTAGCACTAATGCAGCATAAGGTACTGTAAGTTTTACGTCCAATCCTATCATAGGGGTTGGGCCGAGGGGCCAAGGCCTTCTCCCATTGGGCCGAGGGGCCCTCCGGGCCCCTCGACCCAATGGGGGGGGGGCACGTCGTGCCCCCCATGTGCCCCCCCTGGCTGCGCCCCCGTTTTCAAGCGTAAGTGTAATAGGTGAATAAATCGAATGATTAGCAAAGTAAAAACAAATAATTCGTATTCAACGATTTATCACCATCGTGAGGCCAGTTATAATCGAATACAAAAAAAACCTCCTATTGATGAATAATTATGCCGATCGCTGCAGATGATACAAATGGAAATAGTGAATATTTCTATAATTATTCTGAGCCGTAAATGATACAAAGTTGCACAGATATCTGCTTCTTAGAGTTCATATAAAGACACACACGATGCAGGCACCCCCGCGCACACGCACACATTACACCTTCAGGGTGTCGGTACTGATAATGGGTCGCCCGAGACACCACCAGCATCGAGACACCGACCTTGGCTGGGCCGCTGCCAGTCCGCCGTATAAAAGCGGCCCGCTCTGACCTGCAGGCCACCAGTTAACGGAGACAGTCCCAGACCGACCCACACGCACACACACCTCCAGTTGAGACGACCATGAAGGTGAGAGTGGCGGTGGCAGAGAGTGAGAGTGGGGTGATCGGGAGATGCAGCACCACTCGCTGTGCCCTTGTGCAGCATGTGTGAGCGCACAGCGCCAGCCAGTAGGGAGGCCGATAATGTCAGCAGCGGGCGTAAATACTTCTAGATCATGGTGATGATTCTTTTGTCGTCAGGAACTTAGCGCCCCACCTCTGACTAGCTCTATCCGTCTTGGTGCCCCCAGCTGTTCGTGCTCCTAGCTGTACTGGCGGCGGCCGCCGCTGCGCCCCAGGGCTATGGCTCGAAGCCATCCAACGGCTACGGAGCTCCGGAAGAAGCAGCCTCCGAACAGCAGCCCAGCGTGGCCTCTTCGTACGACGCGCCTCAGGGCGAAGCCTCCGGCCCGGAAGGCAACATCGCTGGGGAGCCGGCCTCGTACAACTTCGAGTATGCTGTGAACGACGAGGAAAGCGGCACCGACTTTGGCCAGCAGGAGACCCGCGAGGGCGACAGCACGTCTGGCTCCTACTATGTGCTGATGCCGGACGGTCGTATGCAGATCGTCAACTACTCGGTCGGTGCCGACACCGGATATGTCGTCGATATTCAGGTAAAAGCGTAATTCATATAATTATTATTCACTGTCAAACAATGCTAAGCTGCAATTTGTTAGGTAAATAATGCACATACTATATATAACACGGAAATATTGTCTTGGATCGCCAATAATGTTCTTTTCCGTCTCCATAATTGCCGCCAACAGTTTCGTGCCACAGTATAAAAGGTAAAGGTATTGAGAGAATGAAGCAAAAGCTGTAGAAAAGAAACAAAAAGTGATAATGTCAGCATAACCACGCAGATCACAATCTTTATACACACGTAGATAACATTTGTTTGTCTCAATTTCAGTACGAGGGAGAGGCCAATCTTGGTGGGGCAGCCTCCGGACAAGAGGGGAGCGTAGTGGAGCCACAGAAATCCTACGGATTCTAAGGAGAAAACGTCACCATCAGCGCAGAGGATAGATGACACCTTAGTGTTGCTCTTGCCTTCGAGTGATTTAAACCCATCCGACACCGCGCAGATAGTCTTTCAATTTTGTTGAGCTCAGATCAGTGCTGGTTATTTTCCGCCGATCGTAAATCACTTCTGCGAAGATTGTAATTATGGACACTCGCCAGTCACCTTTCCTGATGAATACGGAATGCCTCCCATTTGACTATGAAACCCAGATGATGACAGCGATATGTTTGAAGTGTCATGTTTTGTGTTTGGACCAGGACGTTGATGAAGACGATATTTATATGGACCTGTAAATAGTCATATTTATTTTCCTCGTGTTGTGTGTGTGTGTTATGTCTGCGTACGTTCCATAAACTGAGAATATATAAGCAAGCACTTGTTTACATATTGTTACTGCAATGAAGGAAAGTCAAAAGTTGCTAATGCCTTTCCAGGACAAAAGGGTATGGGATAACAATTAAATGCAGATGAAATGTTCGATGAAATGCAGGTGATAGGAACGGAGGACAATACTTTCGAACAATAACGCTCTAATAGAAAAATAACTTGCTATCGATCGATCATGAACATAGTGACACTACACTTCAAATACTTCATATTTCCTATCGCGAAACCGTTCTCCTCCATCGCGATAGTGAAGCTCATATAGTGGTACGGCATCGATCCCCGATGGTTCCGGAGTTACCTCGAAGGTCGGCTGCAGGTGGTGAGAGGCGGATCACTATCCTTTCCTTTATCCCACGGCGTCCCTCAGGGGTCCCTCGTGGGCCCACTCCTCTTCAGCATCTTCACGAACGACCTTGCATCGTACCTTCCTCACGGGCGTCTGGTGTCCTACGCAGACGACACCCAGCTCCTCGACTCCGCCCTCCCAGCACACCTATCCCTACTCAAATCCCGCCAGGAGGATACCATCATTGCGGTCCAATCCTACTTCACTGCCAACTCCTTAAAGATGAACCCCACCAAGACCACCCTCCTCCTTGTCGGTACTCCTCAAGCCCTTAAAAAGACTCCATCCTTTCAGCTCAACATCTCAAACCACACACTCAATCCCTTGCCGTCCGTGAAGATGCTGGGGGTCACCATGGACCGTAACTTGTCCTGGGATGAGCACATTTCCAATTTAGTCAAAAAGTGCAACTCCATCCTGTTCTGTCTGTATAAAATTCGTCACCACCTCACACCCGAGACCCGCCAACTCCTAATCCAGACACATGTGTTCCCCCACATACTGTACTGCCTCTCCGTCTGGGGCGGGGCCGCTGACTGCCACCTCAGCCGGGTACAAAAGGTGATAAATTTCGCGGCAAGGATCGTCTCGGGTGCGCGGGGTCGTGATCATATCTCACCGATCGTGGAGTCGCTAGGCTGGCGTGGTATACGCGACCTCGTTGCGCGCCGCGACTGTATCGGCGTCTACAGAGCCTTAAACGATCCCCGCGCCCCGGCAGCGGTCCGATCGCTATTCACCCCTCGCACCGCTGTAAGTGAGCGCCTCACGCGGGCTGCGGTTCAGTTCGGTTCAGTTCGTTGTATTTTGTTCGCGGTGGCTGGTGCTCTAGAGCTGACCGCTTTCCGGCTATCCATGTCGCGCAGGGCTTTTTCCTATAGGGCGGCCTCGTCTTGGAACCACCTGACGCCGGCCGTTATGGCCTCCCGGAGCCTCGCCGTGCTAAAATCCCAACTCGAAAATTGTGACGACGGTGTGTGAAAACTTGTATTCGTACGTTGTATTAACATAGTTACCATGATTTCTTGTGTGTGTGCGATGCGTGTTTTAAATTGTCTGTCGTGTTTTTCGTTTGTATCGCCCAACTTGGATCCCTTTCACTCGAATCGAACATTAAGCCATTTATATGGAATGATTCGCAAATACATGAATACATACATGAATACATATCGGAAGTATAGATGTCGCCAGCGCACACGTCCTGGCTTCGCTCCGGGCTACTTGCTTTTGCTGAGAAACGGAGCACAAATGAATACCGATACATCCCCACGTATCGGCGAAACGACAGAGGCTTATTTTTACATATTGTATTTTTGATACCATGCCTGAATTTTACATTTTGTCAAATGCTGTGCTGGCAAAACGCGCCTACACTGCACCCACAAGATTGTGTATGATAGCGAAGCCGTGTGAGGTAAGTTGTTTGAGGGTTGTGTTTACGATATGTTTGTCAAATGTTTGTGTCGAGGATATAGGGAAGATCGGAGTGAAAAAGTACAACTAATATATGATAAAACAAAAACACTAGACAAACAGAGCAAGGACAAATAAACACAGGTCATCAGAGCCATGTACGATTGACATTGGCTGGAAAGTCACACATTTCCTTATTTTAGAGAAACTTTACGAACTCTTACAAAGGAAAATTTGCTTTAAATCAGCCACACTTGCCACACTTGCTGAAAATTTGCTTTAATGCAGCGAAATACAATGAGTTTTGGAATTGTGTCGGACCATTTGGAATTTTGCACATTCAACCCAATGTTTTTGACCGTTCTGAATCCACCCATGGTTCCAAGTTTGTCAAACAGACGATAACACCATTAAGGGGAAGGTGGGACCCAAGATGAGCCACGTTTTCTTGGACGACATTGCAGACATATTCATTACGATAAACTAGTTATGAGGGAGCGCGAAGCGCACGCGAGTCCTCACTGAATACCGGATTTTTATCACATATAAGCGGCCGACCCAGCCCGACCCGACCCGACCCGATCCGGCCGCATATTTCCTAAGTGTATACAGCTGGCGGGAGTGTTTGGAAATAGCAATCACTTGGAAACATAAGTCAGTCAAAAATATAGATATTGCTTCTTTGTTTTGGAGGCATGGTCCATACTTGGTTCTCCAATATATCTTCTGGTTTTGAATATGTTTGAGAAGAAGAAAAATATTCTGGGAAATTGTTCCCCAAAAATATTATTTTGGGGGGAACAATTTCCAAAATCAAACTTTTCAAACATATTAAAAACCGGAAGATGTATTGGAGAACTAAGTAGGGACGATACCCCAAACAAATGTCAAAGCAATATCTATATTTTTGAATGACTTATGTCTCCCTAAGTAGTTGCTATTTCCAAACACGCCCGCCAGCTGTATACACTTTTGGAAATATGCGACCCCTGCCCGACCGTAACGCTTTTCAGCAGCTTATATCTTTGCAATCCCGCATCCGATTGACAAGCGGTCTTCGCCATCTGCTAGCCCTATTCAATCAATTATGTTATTGACATGTTTTGTCTCACGTGAGGGGCCAACATGGCGCGTGGCACGTGCCGAGTCCGGGGTGTCAGAAAACGTCCTGATATAGCTGAGAAACGGCTGGGCCGATTAAGCTGACATTTGGTGTGTGGTTTGAGATCACATTGCTGGCAATTTCGCGCAAGTCAAACTCTGGGTTCCGCTGCACGTGCAGGAATGGGGGGCATTTTCCTCTGATGCCTCCTCCCTCCCCCCCCCCTTCCTGCATCCGCCAGAAATCTTTCGGACATTTTTTCTTCTTCGCGCGGCGCTACCTCTTTTTGTTCTCGAGATATAGACGGGTTGTGGTAAGGAAACTCATCTATGGCCTACATTTTACCTTTGTTGACCTCTGGTGACCTCAATGGCCTAAATGACCTGACCTAAAATAATGACTTAGTACTTTCATTGGACCTTGTTTGTTTCGAGCTATCTAACTTGCTTCTGTTTGTCGCTATACGTTGCATTACTTTTGAAATCTTGGAGGGGCGGGTATCCACCACCCCCCCCCCCGTCGGTTCGAACTTGGCGCGAACCCTGTCTGTGTGTGGGTTAACCATTGTAGATGCACGCACAAGGCACATTGAAGGTCCCAGCAGCAACACCATTTATAAGAGGCAACGCGGAACGTCAACATTTTACGTTGTCCCGATTGCTCACGTTTGTGACATATTACATTGGAAACACATAAATTCGAAGTAATTCACAGTCACTCATGTGTAGAATATGGAGTGTGGAGGCGCTTTAAGCGAAACGATCCGTCGTAAGTTTGGAAAGACAACTTCAGAAAATAGCAACGTATAAAACTTCCGTTGAAAATGTTAAGCGCTCACGGGATTTTCAAGTAGCTTGTCTTAGTTTATGGCCACTGGCAGATCCAGCAGGAATATAACGACGGCCAGACGAGGGGGGGGGGGGGGCAAGTTGACATGCCCAAAACCGCCCAAATTCGCCCAAAATTTGACATATTTTCTGATTTAAAAAGACAAATTAACCCGCGCCCCGCTGGGGTATTCGGTCGAACACGCTGCGGGGGGGGGGGCAGATTCTGCCCCCTCGTTATATTCCGAACTAATAACCGCAGCGAGACGCGCAAGGCTGTAATCGAAAGTTCTCAATGAGCCGCATCTAACGCTCAGGAGACATTTTCAAGATAAGGTCACATCTCAGGACACGGCCAGGTCAAAAGTCTAAATTAAGGTATTTTAGTTTTTGGGCCATAATTTCCATCCAAAGCCTTAGAATGAGACTATCGCACAAAGTACTCTAAAAGATATAATGCATCTCCCGCATTAGGAAAAAGTGAAATTTTAAGCAAATGTCAAGGTCACAAAAGGTCAACGTTTGAAATTGATTAATCTAAATAAAAACGGCATGTCTCTAGACCAGTTTTGTCTCAGAAAAACAGTGGTGCTCATGTGTCCCACGTCAGCCGCAGCTGCATAGGCATCTTGGCCGGCCTCTCCCATGCGCGCCACATCTTACCGTATACGAGTGTTATCCGTATACGGCAATAACACTCAGAAGAACCTGGACCAAATTAAAAAGATCGTGAACTATGCTGCTCGCACCATTTTCGGACGTCGCAAATTTGATCACGTGTCTGACCTGCGGGAAGGACTAGGCTGGCTGACTGACCACCAACTCGCTGACGCGGCCACGCTCAGCATGATGGCGAATGGCGAACCAGACACGCTCGCAGGCGCCTTCCGCACAAACAGCTCTGTCTGCGCCAGACTGAAGCCGGAAAGCGGTGGTTCTCTTGCAGGGCAACCGCCCTGTACAACGGAATCCCACATGACATCTCGCAGCTGGGGCCGCCAGCTTTCACGCGCGCGGTGAAACGACTCCTCGTGTCCGCTACGACGGACGACGGACACCAACAAAATGACTGATCTCAGTGACACGTGTGTGTCGTGACGTATTTAAATGATTGTGGTGTTAGATTTTAGGCTGTGCGACTGTGTGTCGTCTTTCCCTGCATGTTCTACTCCCCCTCTCGACCCCTCTCGATAAATGCATACAATACAAGCATGTCAGTCGTAAGTAGCACACCAAATTGTATTTTAATCAGCCCAGTAGTTTCTGAGACACCTCATAGGAGTGTAATCGGACACCGTCATTTTGTGCACGTGTTCACGGGTGTTGAAGTTTAATAGCCCACTTTGCTAGGGAACGTATGCGGTATCGTTGGCTCTTAACCCGCCATTGACTGAGGGGGGGGGGCGTTTAACGCCCCTCCCTGATGAATGGCAGCTTTTTGAGTGATAATGGTCGTAATTGAAGGCTTTGGATGGAAAGTATGGCCCATACACTCAAATACGTCGATTTTGACATTTGACCTGACCGTGACCTGACATCTGATCTCACTTTTACATTTTGGAGTATGCTTTATATTTGTCTCATCGAGATATTTTCAATGCCGCCTTGCGCGTCTCGCTGCGATCATTGGTTCGGAAAATAACCATGGGGCCGTTAAACGCCCCCCCCCCCACAGTCAATGGTGTTTGGCTGAGACCCCAGTCAATGCCGGGTTAACGTACATATGCCACATTGGTCCAGTTTGAAATAACCATTGTATATCAGACATGGTTTTCAGGCAGCATCGTTTGTTTTACAAGCCCATTTTCGACCGTGCCACGCGCTACGTTACCACACAAACAACAATGATTTCAGCTATCGAGAAAACTTCAAAAAGTTGTATTCGTTGGCTGCTTTCGGTACATTCCAAGTCAAGTGTGCAGACATTTGGCATGCCAGGACGCAGATCTTTTGCAAGCGTAAGTGTGATAGGTGAATAAAGCGAATGATTAGCAAAGTAAAAAAAGCATTCGTATTCACCGATTTATCACCATCGTGAGGCCAGTTATAATCGAATACAAAAAAAAATGTTCCTATGGATGAATAATTATGCCGATCGCTGCAGATTATACAAATGGAAAAAGTGAATATTTCTCTAATTATTCTGAGCCGTAAATGATCAAAAGTTGCACAGATATCTGCTTCTTAGAGTTCATATAAAGACACACACGATTCAGGCACCCCCGCGCACACGCACACATATGCACCTTCGGGGTGCCGGTACTAATAGTGGGTCGCCCGAGACACCACCAGCATCAAGACACCGACCTTGGCTGGGCCGCTGCCAGTCCGCCGTATAAAGGCGGCCCGCTCTGACCTGCAGGCCACCAGTTAACGGAGACAGTCCCAGACCGACCCACACGCACACACACACCTCCAGTTGAGACGACCATGAAGGTGAGAGTGGCGGTGGCAGAGAGTGAGAGTGGGGTGATCGGGAGATGCAGCACCATAGGCTGTGCCCTTGTGCAGCATGTGTGAGCGCACAGCGCCAGCCAGCAGGGAGGTCGATATTGTCAGCAGTGGGCGTAAATACTTCTAGATCATGGTGATGATTCTTTTGTCGTCAGGAACTTAGCACCCCACTTCTGACTCGCTCTACCCGTCTTGGTGCCCCCAGCTGTTCGTGCCCCTAGTTGTGCTAGCCGCGGCCGCCGCTGCGCCCCAGGGATATGGGTCAAAGCCATCCAACGGCTACGGAGCTCCGGAAGAAGCAGCCTCCGAACAGCAGCCCAGCGTGGCCTCCTCGTACGACGCGCCTCAGGGCGAAGCCTCCGGCCCGGAAGGCAACATCGCTGGGGAGCCGGCCTCGTACAACTTCGAGTATGCTGTGAACGACGAGGAGAGCGGCACCGACTTTGGCCAGCAGGAGACCCGCGAGGGCGACAGCACGTCTGGCTCCTACTATGTGCTGATGCCGGACGGTCGTATGCAGATCGTCAACTACTCGGTCGGTGCCGACACCGGATATGTCGTCGATATTCAGGTAAAAGCGTAATTCATAGAATTATTATTAACTGGCAAACAATGCTAAGCTACAATTTGCTAGGCAAAGAATGCACAGACTATATACATAAAATATTGTCTTGGATCGTCAGCAATGTTTTTTCCGTCCTCATAATTGCCGCAAACAATTTCGTGTCACAGGATAAAAGGTAAAGGTAATATGGGAACACAGTAAAAGCTGTAGAAAAGAAACAAAATGTAATAATGTTAGCATAACCACGCAGATAACAATGTTTATACCCACGCATTTGTCTCGATTTCAGTACGAGGGAGAGGCTAATCTTGGTGGGGCAGCCTCCGGACAAGAGGGGAGCGTGGTGGAGCCGCAGAAATCATACGGATTCTAAGGAGAAAACGTCTCCATCATTCCAGAGGATAGATGGCGCCAGTGTTGCTCTTGTCTTGGAGTGATTTAAACCCATCCGACACCGCGCAGGTAGTCTTTCAATTGTGTTGAGCTCAGATCATTGCTGGTTATATTCCGCCAATCGTAAATCCCTTTCTGCGATGATTGTAATTATGGACACTCGGCCGTCACCTTTCCTGATGAATACGGAATGCCTCCCATTTGACTATGAAACCCAGATGATGACAGCGATGTGTTTGAATAACCAGATGTGTCATCGTTTCTGTTTGGACCGGGACGTTGATGGAGACGATATGTATATGGACCTGTAAATAGTCATATTTATTTTCCTCGTGTTGTGTGTTATGTCTGCGTGCGTGTCATAAACTGATAAAATATAAGCAAGCATATGTTTACATGTTGTTTCTGCAATTAATAAAACTCAACAGTTGCTAATGCCGTTTCCGGCCAAAAGGTCAAGACAAAAGTAGGGATATGGATGCAGGATGACAACAACGGAGGACAATACTTTAACGATGTTTTTTTTTAATGTCATGATGTAACGATGCAAATGTGGTTGTTTCCAACAATAACGCTACGATAGACAAACAAAACTTTATATCGATCGATCATGAACACAGTGACACTAAACTTCGAAATACTTCATATTTCCTATCCCGAAACCGTTCTCCTGCAAGGCGATGGTGAAATTAATATCGGAAATATAGATATCGCCAGCGCTCACGTCCCGGCTTCGCTCCGGGCTACTTGCTCTCGCTGAGAAACGGAGCACAACTGAATACCGATACATCCCCACATATCGGCGAAAACGACAGTGGCTTATTTTGACACATTTGATTAACGATGCTGGCTCAATTTGACATTTTGTCAAATGCTGTGCTGGCAAAACGCGCCTACACTGCTAAGCTACAATTTTCTGGGTAAATAATTCACATACTATACAGAACACGAAAATATTGTCTTGGATCGTCAAGAATGTTCTTTTCCGTCTCCATAATTGCCGCCAACAGTTTCGTGTCACAGGATAAAAGGTAATGGTAATAAGGGAACACAGTAAAAGCTGTAGAAAAGAAACAAAATGTAATGTCAGCATAACCACGTAGATCACAATGTTTATACCCACGCAGATAACATTTTTTGTCTCGATTTCAGTACGAGGGAGAGGCTAATCTTGGTTGGGCAGTCTCCGGACAAGAGGGTAGCGTGGTGGAGCCGCAGAAATCATACGGATTTTAAGGAGAAAACGTCTCCATCAGCGCAGAGGATAGATGACGACAGTGTTGCTCTTGCCTTCGAGTGATTTAAACCCATCCGACACCGCGCAGATAGTCTTTCAATTGTGTTCAGCTCAGATCAGTGCTGGTTATATTCCGCCGATCGCAAATCCCTTCTGCGAAGATTGTAATTATGGTTACTCGGCAGTCACCTTTCCTGATGAATACGGAATGCCTCCCATTTGACTATGAAACCCAGATGATGACAGCGATGTGTTTGAATAACCAGATGTGTCATGGTTTCTGTTTGGACCGGGACGTTGATGAAGACGATATTTATATGGGCCTGTAAATAGTCATATTTATTATCCTAGTGTCCTGTGTGTTGTCTGCGTGCGCATGTCATAAACTGAGAAAATATAAGCAAACATATGTGTACATGTTGTTTCTGCAATTAATAAAACTCAACAGTTGCTAATGCCGTTTCCGGCCAAAAGGTCAAGACAAAAGTGGGGTGATATGGATGACAACAACGGAGGACAATACTTTAACGATGTTTTTTTTTAAATAGCAGGCAATATGTCATGATGTAACGATGCAAATGTCATTGTTTCGAACAATAACGCTCCGATAGAAAACAAAACTTTATATCGATCGATCATGAACACAGTGACACTAAACTTCAAAATACTTCATATTTGCTATCGCGAAACCGTTCTCCTGCAAGGCGATAGTGAAATTCATATCGGAAATATAGATGTCGCCAGCGCTGACGTCCTGGCTTCGCTCCGGACTACTTGCTCTCGCTGAGAAACGGAGCACATCTGAATCAGGCACGTAGCCAAGGGGAGGGTGGCGGGGCAGGCCGCCCCCCCCCCATTTATAGCATAGCATTTATGTGTTATGTTGCTACTTTCCTATATTATTGGGCAAAATAGTTCACTTTAGCACTTTTTCCCCGCACTTTTAAACGCACAATATAGCAATTTTAGAGGTCCGCACCATACGCAATGCGACGCATTGATGAGAAAGCAACCTAGGGCATAAAACTCAAAATTTTCGCGCCGAATTTGTTTAAGAGTTCCAGGTCGTGAACTTAAAAAAAATTCCAAGTTGGTATAGCTGATTCCAAATTCGTGTCGCTGGTTGCAAAGTTGATGTGGCAGTTGCTAACTCCAGCTCCTAAACGTTGGTATGGCCCATGCCATACCTGCCATACTGCATTTTCCAGCCTTGTAACGTGCCTTTCAATGCGTTTTTTTTTTTGGGGGGGGGGGGGGCTTTTCAACGTTTGGGAAGGGACCCTTTCAACGTATCGGCGAAAACGACAGTGGCTTATTTTGACATATTTTATTAACGATACTGGCTCAATTTGACATTTGTCATTGACACATCAAGTATTAATAAGTTGGGCAAATTTGTCTTACAAGTCACGATACACTACATAACAACATTCACATTTCACAACACATTCATCCCCTTTACAGGATCTACTAAACGTACCATATAGTCCACACGCACACAGCCACGGCGACCTACACAATCCGCTCGTAGAAGCGCATGTAGGCCTGTGCCTTGAGCACCTTGACAAGCGTCACTTCTGTGACGTGTGTGTCACTGACGTGGAACCACCTGCCCGCCTCCGGTTTCGGCTGCTCCGTTACCGACGCCCGCTGCGGCTCTGGCTTTGGCTGTTCCTGCTCGACTGTCTCAGTACCGGCGTTCTCGGCTGTCTCTGAGGTCACCGAGGCCTGTGCAGCGCTCTGCTCAGTCTGCTCGGCCCGCTGCCGCGCCCGCTCGCACGCCACCCTGAACGCATCCGTAACAAGCGGGGTCAGCAGCTCCGAGTTAACAGTCACCTTGTCGTGCCGCCGGCGCACGCGCACATCGGCCGTGTAGTGGCCGCTGGTGAGCCTGCCACTGTGCTCCACCACGGCGAACAGCGAGTACAGCACGCGCTGCTGGCCGGGCCGCATCTGGGGCAGATCCTGACTGATTGATGAGCAGAAGGGCGCCAGATCAAACTGTTCCCCAAACTGCACGTGCCGGGTAACCTTGCGTAGGCTGAAGCTGCACACCTCAAACCTCTTCAGGTGGATGGTGAGTACCGGCGGCGGGCTGTAGATGAGCAGCTGCTTAATGGCGTCACTGTAAACCGTGTCCCTCTTCACTCCCTTCTCTGATGGAGGCAGCCGTTTGTTCCGCAGCTCAGTGCAGCTGTCGCAGCCTAACTTGTTGTTCCCTGTCAGCAGCTCCGACGCCGTGTACTGGTTCAGACAGGTCAGCAGGCTTCACTCGCCGGAGACCGCCTGGTAACGCGGCGCCAGCGTGGTCAGAGCCCGGCGCAGCCACTCGGACTGGGTCAGTACCGGCGGCCCGTCCCCGTCAGCGCCGGAGTTGTCACTCGGGGTAGGTCCGCCATCAGCAGCGGTAGGCCCGGCGTCCTCAGATGGAGTCAGTTTGGAAGCCGTGGTAGACTCAGTAGCGGAGGGAGGCTCTGCGGAGACTGCGGAGACTGCTTATTGAATGTGTTGTCCGACAGAATTCCATTTGACATTTTGTCAAATGCTGCGCTGGCAAAACGCACTGGCAATGCACCCACAAGATTGTGCATGATAGCGAAGCTGTGTGAGCCAAGTTGTTTAAATACACACAGGTCATCAGAGCCATTTACGATTGACATTGGTTGGAAAGTCACACATTTCCATATTTTAGAGAAACTTGACGAACTCTTACAAATGAAAATTTGTTATAAATCAGCCATTGTACAGCGAAATATAATAAGTTTTTGAATTTTGTCGGACCATTTGGAATTTTGCACATTCAACCCAATGTTTTTGACCGTTCTGAATCCACCCATGGTTCCCAATCTTATCAATTAGACCATAACACTGTAGCGGGGTACATCTTCTCAGCATGTTCCAATGCACCGGGCCTGACTCCTCTGACAAAACATTCCGAGCCGGCCGGCGGCAGACGCCCCTCTCCTCGCATCCAACCCAGACATGCAAAAACTTGGGTCCGAAGCCCGAGACTGCAAGTCTAGTAACTACAGTCATCACAGCCATCGCCAGAACAGCTGAGGAAGCGAGACGACGGCGGGGAGCAACGCCAGCCGGGTGTACGCCCCTCAGGTACACCCATTACGGTACCAGTCCCATTTGCGTACCGGCTCCAGTACCGTCCCTACCGGCGCTGCCACATCACCCCGCCCCCTCCCCTCTATGTCCTATGAGTCAGCGCAGCCAGGGCGGCCCGCCCAAAGGCAGAGGGACAGCTGTGTAGAGTTAACCCTGAACGCATCCGTAACAAGCGGGGTCAGCAGCTCCGAGTTAACAGTCACCTTGTCGTGCCGCCGGCGCACGCGCACATCGGCCGTGTAGTGGCCGCTGGTGAGCCTGCCACTGTGCCAACATGACTCCGCGCACGCTTGAGGACCGTGTCGCGGCAGTTGTAGCATACTCGGAGCACCCACACTACCACACTGGATCAGATTTGTCACACCAGATCTGATCTGGAGTGTGCTCAGGCACCACGACATGGCTCGCTGCACGCGGTTCCCGGGAGTGTATATTCTTTTGGGCAGGGAATTGCACCCCCGCGGGACCGGCCGCGGCGAGTTATGTTGAGCACACTCCGAGCACTCACACAACCAGACCAGACCGACCTAGGACCTGTCACCAGCTGGGTGTGTATGTAATACAAATATATATGTATGTGTGTCTCGTGTTTTACTTATTTTTGACCTTGAACGAAATACTTAACGTAATGTTAGATATTATATTTACTTTGAACAAATAATTTTTCCGGGTACAAATAAACCGGTTAACGTAACTAGTAACGTAAAATAGCTGCCCTAGTCCCTAGTTTGCTCCGGGTCACATAAACCGGATAACGTAACTCTTTTCCTGGCAAATTGCCAGATGTCACTCCCCACCCGGAATATGGCTATAGGCCGGTCCGGGAAGAAGAAAAAAAACCGGCGCTTGGCCGCCCCTCCCACCTCCCGGAACCTCCCCCCCACCCCACCGGCCTCCCGCCAGACCCCCCAACCGACAGACCCCCCGACCACCACCCCAGCTCCCCGAGGCATCTCTGTCGGACCTCGAAGGCGCCGTTGCCGCTGATCCACCGGCACCGCGCTCCCCAGCCCAACCAGCCGAGTCGAACACCGACTCAGGCCCCGCCTCCCCGGCCTCCCCAGCACCAGCGGAGAGCCGATTCTCGGAGGACCTCCCCTCGGACGACTCTCTCATGAGAGCCGTCTCCCGGAAAGTCGCCCGCAACCCCGCCCAGTCCCCGCCCTCCCGCCCCAGCTCCCCGCCCGCCCGCCCCAGCTCCCCGCCCGCCCGCCTCTCCCCGCCATCCCTCCCCTCCCCCCACCCTCCTTCCCAGCTCCCTCTTAGCCCCTCCCCCCCAGCCCCCCTGAAAGTAACCGCTACCGCCGCAATTTGAGACGGTTCAACAAGAAACAATAAATCACCTCCAACAAATACTTCATTAAGTTATTTCTGACTAACTGTTAAATCGTGCTGCTGCTGACGTGGGAGTTGCGTGTTGGCTGCCGGTGTCAGCTTGTCGCGGGGGCCCCTGCTGGATTGGTAGCGCGGCGAATGGTTATGGCTTGGCTGTTCGTTGCGTGGCTGATTTGGCGGGGATTTCTGCGATGGGACGCCGATGGTTGATGTGTGGTTTTGCGTTGGCAGCGGCATGATTCCCTGCCAAACCAGTCGGAAATAACTTCCTGACTAACTGTTAAATCAAGTTACTGCTGACGCGGGAGTTGTGTGTTGGCTGCCGGTGTCTTGTTGCGGGGGCCCCCTGCTGGATCTCGGCCGCGCGGCGAAGGGTTCTTCGTTGCGTGGCTGATTTGGCGGGGGATTTCTGCGATGGGACGCCGGTGGCTGATGTGCGATTTTGCGTTGGCGGCGGCATGATTCCCTGCCAAACCAGATCACACGCCGATGCTGCGCCGCGGTGCGGTGGCTGCTGCGCTGCGGTGCAGTGTCCGCTGCGCTGCGGTGCAGCATGTTAAATTATGTTAAAATCACGCTGCTGCCGACGTGGGGTTGCGTGTTGGCTGCCGGTGTCTTGTTACGGGGGCCCCCTGCTGGATCTCGGCCGCGCGGCGAAATTCGTTGCGTGGCTGATTTGGCGGGGGATTTCTGCGATGGGACGCCGATGGTAGATGTGCGGTCTTGCGTTGGCTGCGGCACGATTCCCTGCCAAATCAGTCGCGTCAGTCGCGCAACGAAAGGTTCCATTGGAATTCGTTGTTCATTTCTTAACGTAATGCTCCTCCCAACCCTCCTCTCCCCTCTACTCCGCTCTTGCCAAAGCCGAGTACTTGAACACCCGCCCCTGATAACAGATGCCGATGCTGCGCTGCGGTGCGGTGGCCGCTGCCCTGCGGTGCGGAGCTCACTCCACTGCGCTGCGGTGTGGTGTCCGCTGCGCTGCGGTGCAGTATGTTAAATCATGTTGCTGCCGACGTGGGGTTGCGCGTTGGCTGCCGGTGTCTTGTTGCGGGGGCCCCCTGCTGGATCTCGGCCCCGCGGCGAGGGTTTCTGGCCGTGGCTCCTCGTGACGTGGCTGATTTGGCGGGGGATTTCTGCGATGGGACGCCGATGGCTGATGTGCGATTTTGCGTTGGCGGCGGCATGATTCCCTGCCAAACCAGATCACACGCCGATGTTGCGCCGCGGTGCGGTGGCTGCTGCGCTGCGGTGCAGTGTCCACTGCGCTGCGGTGCAGTATCCACCCTGTCAAACTTTTTTACACTGTTAGGTGATAGTTATCTTGTATTGATAGGTCCCCTCTTAGATTATATCTACCAAACACGTTTAGCTAAACAAATATAACAGGGGTTTTTGACCCTGCGCATTTCTGGCCCACCGCGCAGGTTTTTTTCCCCTTTGCGATAGACGCTGGTTTTTTTTATTATTCAGGACTTTTCGCCCAGCTAAACACACCCAACAACCAGGTCTCGCCGAGGCGCCGGAGCCAGGGAGACTGGCAACAGTCTCCCGTTGTTGCAATGACGGCACCCCCACGGCTCCATCAACACTGACACTGCTCCAAACTGCACAATAATACTCTGTATTATTCTATACCCAGGTCCAGGCAGGTGGTCGCAGGCATCACCTAACACTTGCTATGACACCCCCACACCTTCATTGCTTGGTCCCTGGTCAGTGCAGAGGCCGGTAGTGCGATTAGGCTCTCGCTCACTGCATCGCACTGACCAACAGACGCTATCACACACACACACCCGAGGTGTTCAATACCTGAGGCTCGTACAACATGACTCCGCGCACGCTTGAGGACCGTGTCGCGGCAGTTGTAGCATACTCGGAGCACCCCTACCACACTGGATCAGATTTGTCACACCAGATCTGATCTGGAGTGTGCTCCAGGCACTACGACATAGCTCGCTGCACACGGTTCCCGGGAGTGTATATTCTTTTCGGCGGGGAATTGCACCCCCGCGGGACCGGCCGCGGTGAGTTATGTTGAGCACACTCCGAGCACTCACACAACCAGACCAGACCGACCTAGGACCTGTCACCAGCTGGATGTGTATGTAATACAAATATGTATGTATGTGTGTCTCGTGTTTTACTTATTTTTTACCTTGAACGAAATACTTAACGTAATGTTAGATATTATATTTACTTTGAACAAATAATTTTTCCGGGTACAAATAAACCAGTTAACGTAATTAGTAACGTAAAATAGCTGCCCTAGTCCCTAGTTTGCTCCGGGTCACATAAACCGGTTAACGTAGTTTTTTGCCTGGCAAATTGCCAGAGGTCATTGCCCCTCCCCGGAAAATGGCTTTAGGCCGTTCCGGGGAAGAAAAAAAAACAAAAAAAAACACGGCGAACAGCGAGTACAGCACGCGCTGCTGGCCGGGCCGCATCTGGGGCAGATCCTGACTGATTGATGAGCAGAAGGGCGCCAGATCAAACTGTTCCCCAAACTCCACGTGCCGGGTAACCTTGCGTAGGCTGAAGCTCAAACCTCTTCAGGTGGATGGTGAGTACCGGCGGCGGGCTGTAGATGAGCAGCTGCTTAATGGCGTCACTGTAAACCGTATCCCTCTTCACTCCCTTCTCTGATGGAGGCAGCCGTTTGTTCCGCAGCTCAGCGCAGCTGTCGCAGCCTAACTTGTTGTTCCCTGTCAGCAGCTCCGGCGCCGTGTACTGGCTCAGACAGGTCAGCAGGCTGCACTCGCCGGAGGCCGTCTGGTAACGCGGCGCCAGCGTGGTCAGAGCCCGGCGCAGCCACTCGTACTGGGTCAGTACTGGCGGCCCGTCCCCGTCAGCGCCGGAATTGTCACTCGGGGTAGGTCCGCCATCAGCAGCGGTAGGCCCGGCGTCCTCAGATGGAGTCAGTTTGGAAGCCGTGGTAGACTCGGTAGCGGAGGGAGGCTCTGCGGAGACTGCGGAGACTGCTTATTGAATTTGTTGTCCGACAGAATTCCATTTGACATTTTGTCAAATGCTGCGCTGGCAAAACGCACTGACAATGCACCCACAAGATTGTGCATGATAGCGAAGCTGTGTGAGCCAAGTTGTTTAAATACACACAGGTCATCAGAGCCATTTACGATTGACATTGGTTGGAAAGTCACACATTTCCATATTTTAGAGAAACTTGACGAACTCTTACAAATGAAAATTTGTTATAAATCAGCCATTGTACAGCGAAATATAATAAGTTTTTGAATTTTGTCGGACCATTTGGAATTTTGCACATTCAACCCAATGTTTTTGACCGTTCTGAATCCACCCATGGTTCCCAATCTTATCAATTAGACCATAACACTGTAGCGGGGTACATCTTCTCAGCATGTTCCAATGCACCGGGCCTGACTCCTCTGACAAAACATTCCGAGCCGGCCGGCGGCAGACGCCCCTCTCCTCGCATCCAACCCAGACATGCAAAAACTCGGGTCCGAAGCCCGAGACTGCAAGTCTAGTAACTACAGTCATCACAGCCATCGCCAGAACAGCTGAGTAAGCGAGACGACGGCGGGGAGCAACGCCAGCCGGGTGTACGCCCCTCAGGTACACCCATTACGGTACCAGTCCCATTTGCGTACCGGCCCCAGTACCGTCCCTACCGGCGCTGCCACATCACCCCGCCCCCTCCCCTCTATGTCCTATGAGTCAGCGCAGCCAGGGCGGCCCGCCCAAAGGCAGAAGGACAGCTGTGTAGAGCTGTAGCGCACCAACAAAGAGACGGGTTTGAAGTAAGGGAAGAATCGTTGTTGAGAAGAAATGCGGATGATAAACCGACACTATTGATGCGAAGTGACAGAAAATCGCAGTCAATTATTACGGAACAAATGACGTGTACGATATTCGCGGAGTAAGACGTAAAATCAGAAGTATTGTCTAAAAAGAAGAATTGATATTATCACAAGGGCGAAGAGCTAATTGCAAGTAAGGATAAAATTAGAAATACGATCGACGCCGGCATATATATATATATATATATATATATATATATTTATATATATATATATATATATATATATATATATTTAATGATTGTTAATGCAGCATTACAAATTACTGAACTTGAACGTAGCTCCAAGCAATGATACAAAATTAAGCATGTCAAGAGTTTCGTTAAGCTGAAGAAGGCGAACATTTCATGCTGGAAAAATAAAGGGATGAAAAGAAAGTCATCTAAAAACAATACTACGACGTAATAATTGGAATACAATGACTGAAAGGACTACCTGATCTATTATTGAAGAATACTATTTTATCAGCAAGATGCATTATCAAGAAACCAGAATTATCTGGTTATATAAAGATGCCGTAGTCCTCTTATCAAACTTATATAACGATATTTGCACCAGGCACCAGACACATGGCACCAGACACAGGCTCGTAACGAAGCAAAGGGCGTGGCCATAGGTAGCAAGCAAACAAGAAAGTGGAAGAAATATGCACTACTTGAAGCAATTATATTATGAACAAAATTAAGTAAGAAAGGTCATTAAGAAGTTTGAAGAAGTTCTATACACTAGAAATGCAAAATTGTCGACGGCAAGAATCGGCCAATCAGAAGACGGGGGTGTGCCACACCCAGAGCAAGACACCGCAGGGTCGGAGTATAAAAAGAGGCAACGTCGCACATAGGGGGGCGGAAGAGGAACGGAGCAGCGGACAGCAGCGGAGGCAGTCGACTTCGGGACCCCAGCACGCGCGCTGCCCGCGGCGCGGCGGCGGCAGCCGTCCGCCGTGGCAGGGCGGACAGCGGAGACAAGACAGCGGACAGCAGCGGACAGCAGCGGAGGAGTCGACTTCGGGACCTCAGCACGCGCGCTGCCCGCGGCGCGGCGGCGGCAGCCGTCCGCCGTGGCAGGGCTGACAGCCGCAGAGAGAGGAAGACGGCAAGAACTGAGCCGACGGCGGCAGATCACAGTAAGTCACGAAGCTGCTCATCCTCTCCGATCCTACCCCAAATTCTGCCCAGGTCCGGTGACTACAAAATTTAAACAATAAGGGACTAAGTGGGATATTTTACGTAATTTGGGTCATCTGTCCAGGCTCGCTACTTTTGACCTAGGAAGGCAGGAAAAATGTATGTGTAGCCGATGCTGTACTAGAGGTGTGATGCCAGGCGACCGTAGTACTTTGGAATCCAACACGCTGCGTTGCAGGAGGTCATGGCGTAAACCCTAGCGCATTGGCGCATGTAAATACGAGCGGTTTTAGTTAGTATTTTAAACTAGAGATTGAGCGAGTCAATTATTCGGTTATGTGCTGGTTTTGATGATATTAGGCGGAGATTCACAGGAATCATTGGTTGAACATGTAAATTGATTGGGACGTACCAAAAACGATGATTTACTGCGCTACCGTTTGTTTAGTTGCTGAGTTAAAATAAACATTGTAAATTTGTGTAACATTTTACGTGGGAAAGGAGACATGATGGAGTCGAGAAGGTCGTTGAAGGAAGGAAATGTACACAGCGATGCGGTTCCCCGACAGCATGAGGTAAGGCAGGAATTAAGCCAGTATAGCCGCAGATAAGTAGGATATGTTTCGATTGTTGTTTGAATGGTTCGATTAATTCGTTCTCGTCTTGCTCGCAATACTTAGCCAGAAGCCAGAGTTTATGATTAAGTACGTTTCCGCTTCAGTAAATTTAACGTTATGTATCAGAGTTGTGGACGATTTCGAATCACGGAAGGGTAACTTTCGCTGAACGGTTAAAACCCCAGGTAACCCAACTACCAGACAAAGTATTAGTGAGGTTGGGTAGAGACTCGTCATTCTAGCTTGGCAGGTAAGTATAACAAATGTAAGGACCATATCACTGAGACGGCATCGATTGGTTATAAAGTATCGGATCATTCTGTCGCTTAGAGGTGTGCCCTATGTTGAGCGGGACAACACAAATCGGAGACTGGTAAGTTCCCGCCAGGGGATTGTCTGTCTAAGATTACATATGTATAATCGGCGATGCGCTATTAGCTATTGGTCCAGCATCGCTTGCTACCGACGATTGTTTAAGGACGGTGTATGAGAAATGCGATTCCTTAGCCGTCAATGCGACCTCGTTTCTGTCGCTGATAAACTCGTGCCGCTGATCCGGAGTGGTTAACGTTAAATCCCTGTCTATATTACCTTCTTTGGAATTATCGATCAAACCATAACTAGTTCAGCCCGTAAAAGGTTCTAAGGGCGCAGCAACCTGCAACAGACGTATACTTGCGAGTCAGTGGATGATAAGTATAACAGTCAAATTAACTTTCTTAATATTGTGAGTCTCCTAACCGTCTGTTAAAAATACACCTTCAGCCAGCAGCTCGCGATTTACGACATTACAGCCGACGCCTTCCCTTTGTTAACGTCATGGTACAACTGTAATGTTAGATGTCCTGTATATTGACAGTCCAAGTGGTTACTTAAGCCTTATTATTAGCCAACTATAAACAGCGTTAAATTATTTGAATATATTCTGACGATGGTGCACTGCCGATTATATTGAAGTTTAAAAGTGATATTTAGGAGATTACTAGCTGATGCTTATTGAAATGGGTCATTTGTGATATATGCACGTTATCTCTGGTTGCGATTCTTTTTGGACAACGTTTCCCATGTAGGAAATTACCTAAGGGTCATATAATGTACGTCCCCGATAGAGAACTGGTAAAGCGGTTAGTACTCAGTCATAGTTGGAGAAACGTCGCTGATATTGATTTCGTAATAGGACAGCTAGAAGGACATGGACAGGACAGGGAGGTGTCATTCCTGCAACAATGGGTCAGGACAGGCCAGGGAGGTGTGATCCCTGCAACAATGGGTCAGGACAGTGCTGGGAGGTTTGATCCCTGCAACAATGGGTCAGGACAGTGCAGGGAGGTGTGATCCCTGCAACGGTGGGACAGGACAGAGAGGTGTGATCCCTGCAACAGTGGGACAGGACAGGACAGGGAGGTGTGATCCCTGCAACAGTGGGACAGGACAGCACAGGGAGGTGTGATCCCTGCAACAGTGGGTCAGGACAGGACAGGACAGATATTAAATAGTATCAGAGCTTGGAGGAGAGGCATGACGGCTTGTGTGCCCGATCCTTGTATCGAAAATCTATCAGCGTGGCGAAACATGTGAATGAAAGTGCTCGTGGAAAATTATGCCCAGACCGAGTGATATCGGCTGGCCGCATATCACAGGGAGGTTACAATTAGTAAGTCCGAGACTGCGGGTGCCAAATGCCAGAGGATGATAGGTTGGCGCAGAAAAGGAGGGCGAGGGAGGAAGGATAAGAGGGAGGAGGAGGCCGGACGTGCCTCAGAAGTCACTCTAGGTTAAACGGGAATATCTCCTCTAGAGATTCCCGGGCGCCCGCAGTCGGTATATAGGCAAGGACATCCGCGTAGCTCGCCGTCGATGCCGGTCGATGTTAACTTAGAAAGTTGGTCCGGCGCAGCCAGGTCGTGGCCCGGATGGAGGTCAGAGGTCCGGCGGAGCCCAAGGTAGGCCCGGATAGAGGACCCAGGTCCGGCGGAGCCCAGGTCGGAGGCCCGGACAGTAGGTATAGGAGCTTCTCCCGGACAGAGAGGATAAGACGAGCAGTAAAGCGTAGTCGGTGTTTCATATAAGTCCTATGGATAAACTAGCTCCCTTCTAAAGTAGGAACCGGACGGATGACGTTGAATACATATATTCTGGGCGGCCCACGCAGCAATGCTGTCGTTCAGCGGAGCGCTACTAGGATTTCGTATTGATGAGGACATTTATCCTACCTGGGAGTCACTCATCCAGCTGGCATCCGACACTACTGGGAGGGAATTTTGGGGGTGCACAAATCACTATGGGGCGTATGAAAGCGGAATGTCTGTAGCTGAGAGAGTGGCAGTGAGGATGACGAAGGATAATTCTTAGGTTAAGACCCAGTAGGAGTGGTGCAAACTCAGTCAGGACAGCCGGACGGATGATTACTCGAAGGTAAGTAAAACGTAGCAACGCTGGCATACGACAAGTGGGCGATTAGGTTTTGGAGTTAAGCAGGTGTTAAATGGGGAGGGATAACTGGACGGATGACCTAACTTACGAATCGACTGAAGATTTTAAAGAAAGATCTGAATCATGAAGGTTAGCAATGGTCACCAGGGCGTCACACCCGACGCTAATCCTACACCTTCCCGTTGTATCGTCCTCACCCTCATGGTCGAGACCCTGCCTCCCGTCCTCGAGCAGTGAAATGGCATGTCGGTGAACCAGCCTATACGATGGACCAGGATGATCAGCCTCTCAAAATTTAAAAGCATCTACCACCATCAGATGTTTTGTACGCGGAAGGGGATCTTGCTACGCTACGCTATACCTACATCAAGACATCTGTCTCTACATCTACGCTATGCTACACCTACATCTCTACATCAGTCTCTACATCTCTCATCACTTCTAGCAGACCTACGAGCCGGACAGGTCACTGCAGGTCACTGCAAGTCACTGCAGGTCACTGCAGGTCACTGCATGTCACTGCAGGGCACTGCATGTCACTGCAAGTCACTGCAGGTCACTGCAGGTCACTGCAGTTCACTGCAGGTCATGACAGGTCACTGCAGGTCACTGCAGAACACTGCAGGTCACTGCAGGTCACGGCAGGTCACCGAAGGTCGAGCTGACGAAGAGGACAAGAGGGATCAGCGATTCCCAGTACAGCCAGAGGGAGCAGCAGCTTCCCATGACAGCTGGTGGAGTGGATGCACTCTTCGTCTCCCATTTCTCTTATTTTCTCTTAAAACCCCCTCTTCTTTCTTTCCCCTGCCCTCCTTTACCCCTATCCCTCCTTCTACCTTCTTCTCCATTCCCCTCACCCTACAATGTATCCCTCCACTGCTATCCCACTCTACAACGTACCCCTCCCCCCCCCCACACGCCAGAGTGGAGCGGAACCCGGCCCAGCTCCTTGTTCCCTATCATACCCTCCCACTCTCCCTAACCCTATGCCCCCCTGTCATTCCCCAACGCTACAACACCATTAGGGGAAGGTGGAGCTCAAGATGAGCCACGTTTTCTTCGACCGGCATTGCAGATAGAGCCCTTCATGGAATGGGAATCCCCAAGGAACCCATGGAACGGGATGGAAATGGGTGGGAATAGGGCAATTTTGGGGAAATGTAACGGGATGGAACGGGTTTGGGACAGACATAGGTGTCGATGTATATACTTTTGAGGTGACCACTCGGCCCCCCCAATGTTGAGTTCGCCCCTCCCCCCTCCCCCCCCCCCACCCCCCCACAATGGTACTTTCGCCCCCCCCCCCAATGGTACCCGCTCGCCCCCCCCCCCCCCAATGTTTTTGGCCGCTGGCGGATCCAAGAGGAGGCAAAGCGGCCAAGCCTCCCAAAACGTCTGAAATGGGCAACAAATTGACACCTTTCCTATTTCAATAGAAAGTCTACGCAGCTTTTACTAAGAAAAATTGGTTCTAAATCACCTCTTTATGTATAAAGATGCAAAATCCGGTGAATATTTAACATATTTGCAATGTTTGATTTTAGGGCATTTTTCTGAAGAAATCGTTTTTTAATTGACTTCTTTTAAATGTTTTTGTTAAGTGGTCAGAAACCAAAGTTTTCACAAATCCGAGAATCTATTTAGTAGCCCTTGCCATTTGCTATTTTCCGACGTTTTGTATTGCATTTTGCTCAATATATAGCCTTTGTATGATCTCTGAAAATTTGGCGGATTTTTGTATTCACCAAACTCGTGTGTAGTGACGTAACTAAATTCGTTATATCTCGATTTTTTCCTCGACAAAATTGCTTCATTTATGCATGCAGAAGACGTAAAGTTGGTGTAGGAGAGGGTAACCAAAGTTTCACGTCGATATCGCTATTGTTTTTTTAGCTATTGCGAAAATTCGTCAGGGGTAGATATTTCCCCCCCCCCGTCAATGGCAGGTTAACATTGCCGTTTTACTAAGTGAAGGGTTTCAAGTAAGGACTCAGCCCTTCTGGCGGGTGCAGACCGGCCCAAAACGTTGGTTTGTCCGACAAACAGAATTTGAATAACAGAATTTGAAACAGAACAAACAGAAATTGAATTTGTTGTCCGACAGGATTCCAAACCCATGAGATTTCGTATGTTTTTGCATTATTAACTTATTGCAAATACTGTCCTTTGTACAAGTTGCCTAGAATTTCTTTAAAATGTGCGAATTTTCCGCCGATTTTGGTGGTTTCGGTAAAGCCATGGCGCTGATGGCTCCCCTTGGATCCGTTCTCTTCGGCCACTGGCGGATCCAGGGGGAGGAGGGGCATCAGGGGAAAATTTCCCCCCGCCTCCCACAGGAATCTGGGGGGGGGCATTCTATACAAGTATCCCCCCCCCCCCCCCGCGCATTTCCAATTTATCACAAAATCGCTAAAAAAAATTGTCTTTGCAGCAGTGAAAATCCAGCTATCCACAGTCAAAAACCGGAAATTTCGCGCCGCTTCGCGACATGACACAACTTTCCCAATTGCTTATACAAATTTGGAAAATGGGAAAATGAATTCAATTAAATTTCTGGCAGTGGCTCTCCTTGGCAGTAATTGCTGGCACTGGCGGATCCAGGGGGAAGCATCGGGGGCAAAATCCCCCCCCCCCACCCCTCACCCACAGGAATCTGGGAAGGGCATTCAATACAAGTATGCCCCCGCACATTCCTTGCACTGAAAGTGAAAAACAATGATCTTAG